>RJWT010021544.1:0-17536 GCA_004365215.1 Cuniculus paca | reverse complement strand
TTGTGATAGTTTCTGTGCAGTCTGGGTTTTGTTCCTAAAGTCTTTGCCTACAGCAATGTCTTCAAGAGTTTTACCTACTCTATCCTCCAACAGATTTAATGTTTCTGTCTTAATATTAAGATCTTTGATCCATTCTGATTTTAGCTTAGTACATGGTGAAAGATAAGGGTCCAGTTTTAATCTTCGGCATGTGCAGAGTAAGTTTTTCCAGCACCATTTATTAAAGAGGCTTTCTTTTTTGCAGTGAATGTGTTTGGCACCTTTGTCAAAGATAAGGTGGCTTAGTGTGTCTGGAGTTGTTTCTGCATCTTTTAATCTGTTCCATTGATCTTCGGGTCTGTTTCTTTGCCAGTACTATGCTGTTTTTATCACAGTAACTTTGTAGTATAATTTGAAATCAGGGACTGTGATGCCCCCTGTCTTGTCTTTGTTGCCTAGGATTGCCTTTGCTATTCTAGGTCTCTTCTGGTTCAAATTAATTTTAGGATTATTTTCTCTAATTCTGTGAGATATGCTATTGTAATTTTGATTGGGATTGCATTGAATCTGTATAACAGTTTTGGAAGTATGGCCATTTTCACTATATTGGTTCTTACTACCCAAGAGCATGGGATATCTCTCCATTTTCTAATATCCTCTTCAATCTCCTTTTCCACAGTACTGTAATTTTCAATGTAGAGGTCTTTTACATCCTTTGTTAGATTGATTCCTAGGTATTTCATTTTTTTGGATGTTATTGTGCAAGGTGTTGTTTCCCTGATTTCTCTCTCAGTGAGTTTGTTATCCCTGTATAGGAAGGCTATTGATTTTTGTGTGTTAACTTTGTATCCACCTATGTTACTGAATTTTCTTATTAAATCTAGTAGTCTTTTGGTGGAGTTTTTGGGGTCTTCTGTATAGAGTATCATGTCATTTTCAAATAACAGTAGTTTAACTTCTTCTTTTCCTATCTTTATTCCTAAATTGTTAATTCTAATTGCTCCAGCTAAAGTTTCCAGGACTTTAGTAGGCTGAAATCCCAGTTGTTGATAGTTCTTTGTGATAGTTCCTGTGCAATCAGGGTTTTGTTCATAAAATCTTTCCCTACAGCAATGTCTTCAAGAGTTTTACCTACTCTATCTTCCAACAGATTTAATGTTTCTGTTTTAATATAAGATCTTTGATCCATTCTGAATGTTGCTTAGTGCATGGTGAAAGATATGTTGAAAAAGAGTGGAGACAGTGAACATCCTTGCCTTGTTCCTGATTTTAGAGTGAAAGTTTTCAGTTTTTGTCCATTTAGTAGGATGTTGGCCGTTGGTTTGTCATAGATGACTTTTATCAGATTGAGATAAAGAGCATCTATTTCAATTTTCTGTAGGACTTTCTCATGAATGGGTGCTGGACTTTGTCAAGTTTTTTCTGCATCTATTGAGATGATCATATGATTTTTGTCCTTGGCTGTGTTAATAAGGTGTATTATATTTATGGATTTACATATAATGAACCATCCCTGCATCCCTGGGATGAATCCCACTCGATCATGGTGTATAATCTTCTTGATCATTTGCTGCATTCTGTTTGTCAGTATGTTATTGAGGATTTTTGCATCAGTGTTCATTAGGGAGATTGGCCTGTATCAGGGTAATGCTTGCTTCCAGGAATGAATTTGGGAGTATTGCTTCCCTTTCAATTTCATTAAAGAGTTTGAGAAGAAGTGGTGTTAAGTCTTCTCTAAATTTCTTGTAGAATTCCCAGGGCCTGGGCTTTTCTTTGTTGAAAGCTTTTTTGTTTGTTTGTTTGTTTGACTTTTTGAGGCAGGGTCTCAACGCAGATTAGGCTGGCCTTGAACTCATAGTGATCCTCCTGCCTCAGCCTCTCGAGTGCTGGTATTACAGGCATGCGCCACCATACCCTGCATGTTGATAGGTTTTTAATTATGTCTTCGATTTCACTGATTGATATTGGTTTATTTAGGAGTTTCATATCTTCTTGATTCAGCTTTGGTAATTCATATGTATCTAGGAATCTGTCCATTTCTTCTGTATTTTCCATTTTATTAGAATATAAGTGTCAAAGTAGGTATGGATGATCTTCTGGATTTCTGCAGGGTTTGTTGTGATTTCACCCTTGTCATTCTTAATTGCATGGATTTGAGTCTTTTCTTTCCTTTTTTTCATACAGTTGGATAAGGGTTTGTCAATTTTATTTAATCTTTCAAAGAACCAAGTCTTTGATTCATTGATCCTTTGTATTGTTTTTTTAGTCTCCAATGCATTAATTTCTGTTTTGATCTTTATAATTTTCTCCCTACTGGGTGGTTCTTACCATGCAAGTGTGTAGATCTTGTTAAATCCTCTTTTTGGATAGGTTGTGATTGTTATAATAAGGTCAAGAATTTCAGGTCTTTTAAAATTATAGCTAAATCTTTTGGCATTATTATATTAAATACTGAGGGCCATATGAGATTATTTACAGTACTTATTGAATTTAAGCTTTTAAAGGCTGTAATGGTCCAAGCTAATAAACTCAACTGACTAATAAACACAATTCTGTGACACTTAAAGCTCAAAACAGTTTAACAGGTGCTGGTGCCAAATTATAATTTTTTTTCTATAAAATAAATGTGATTCATTATTCTTTGTGAATTGTACATTCTTGTGTGTAGAAGATGAAGAATTTGATTTTTCCTACCTTCTTACTTATTGATAACTTATCCTTTTAACTATTAGTAAATGATACAGATTTTTCTCTCCTTTTTTTTTTTGGTACCAGGGATTGAACTCACAGCCTATTGTTTGCGTGGCGCTTAGGCCACTGAACTAAATCCCTGGTCTCCGTTTTTATTTAATCATTTTAGCATCTTGTGTTTCTCTTTTTAGCATCTTAGTTTCCCACATAGTAATAGATGGGAAATGCAATCCTAGAGAAATAAGCAGGCAATTATTAGAAATGATAAGTTTTCAGTAATATGTCATGGTGAGGCTGCCGTTTTGTAGGCACATCTGAACTCAATCAGTCCTGGAAGACCTGATTGAAATGCCCCATTGGTTGGGCTCAAGAGAGAAAAGTTCTTACTTAGCTATAATTCATTTTGGGAAAAGCATTTTTTAACTTCTTCACTTAAATTAGAAAAGGAGTCTTGCTGTGATTCCCAGGTGTAACTGCATAAGTAAAGAACAGCCCACTCTTCTGGTCACTCTTAGCCTGTTTATGCTAAAGATTGAAATGTTTTGAATTTTTGCATGAAAATTCATTTATGTTACCTAGAAGAATTCAAGGAACAAGAATTTGAAGAGAACACATTTCTTTATGTTCCATTCTTATGGGCATTCCAAAAATGGATCCTGAGGCATTGAAGGGTTAAAACAGCTTGGGCTATGTGTTTTGTTTGTTGACAGTCCTATTTCAAACTGTTCTAGTCTCAGCCTTGGGAGACACACTGTCCTATGTCTTAATAGAAAAAGTGTTGTAGTTATTGCAAACATTGATATAATCATTGTTACCAAATAAGGTATTACCCAGAGATGAATTTTTCTTGCAATTGAAATGCTCCCTTAAACACCAAGACTTTTAATCTTTACCTGTCTAAAATGCCCCATACTGTGGCAGCTCAACACAACAAATGTTGGCCACTGCCCTGGGGCTTCATATGGTAATGCACTAGTGTGTTTCTGAGTCTTCATTTTTCTCTTTTAATGGCTTTTCTGTTTCTTCTCAGGTATGTGATTATTTTCATGCCTTTTCTTTCTTTAGCTGTGGCTAGAAAATCTAAATACTGATCTTGAACTAATTAAAAAGTAACTAAAGTGAAAGTAGTCTGCTAATGAAGTGCTGAGTTTTTTCACATTTACTTGCCTGACAGAATATTGAGCATCTGTTAGTTTCTTAGGTATCCGGGCAAGTCTTAATAGTGAGACATTATTAAGTGGACAGTGTTTTAAGACCTAACTAAGCTGTAATTCAGATCAGCGACAGTGTTAACACCAGTGCTCAAGCTTCAGAATGTAAGAAAGTGATGTGTCATTGTACCACCAAACATTCTTTCTGTTACCACCCAGTTCTCCAGCAACTCACAATGATGTGATTTCCTTAAAAGGTGTCTAGGGTTCAAGCCTCAGCACTGCTCCAAAAAAGAAAATAAAGAAAGTTGTCCTAGCCCATTATAAAGTGGCTGTGCCATCATCTTCAAAGAAGCAACTATTATGGTCACCAGCTGAAGTCACTGTCATCTACTTTTAGATAGGGGCTATGGAGTAAACCACATTTCCAGAACTTATCCATGGACAGAA
The DNA here is from genome assembly GCA_004365215.1 of Cuniculus paca. Lineage (NCBI taxonomy): Eukaryota > Metazoa > Chordata > Mammalia > Rodentia > Cuniculidae > Cuniculus > Cuniculus paca. The sequence goes on along the minus strand of RJWT010021544.1, from coordinate 13,265 downwards.
GTATTCTGCTAGACAAAAGTAACATTAGTAGCTGGGTGTAGTGGTGTATGCCTGTAATCCCATCACTTGGGAGGCTTAGGCAGGAGGATCATTGTAAGTTCAAAACCAGCCTGGGATACCAAGTGAGCTCAAGGCCAGCCTGAACTGCATAGTGAGACCCTGTCTCAAAAAAAGTAACATTACTGTATTCACCCTAATATTTGGAAAATTTCAGACAGGTACTTGTGTCCTACCTGTGGCCTGTAGGTTGGACACACCTGTGTTATAATAAAAAAATGTGGAGCCAGGCATGGTGGCACATACCTGGAATCCCAGCACTCAGAAGTCAGGGCAGGAGGATTGTCATGACCTGTGTGGCTCTTGAGGTTACTTGGGTGAAGGACTGCCAGAGGATGAGAAAATAAAGAAGAGACAAAAACTATGGTCAGGTGGAGCCCTTACTCCAGATAGGTGGAAAGGAACCACCTCCTCACTGTAGGGGCCTTTATACATTTAGCAACACAGTGTCACGTGGTACCCCTTTGCCTAGCAACCCAATTGCTTGGATTCTATAGGGGCTTGGTGTTTTTCTAGGCTAAAGCAGCTTCTTCGTGTGGCTTGCCCCCAGCGCTCTGTTCTTAGGACAGCCATGCCCCATCCCTGCACATGTGATCAATTTCCAGCTTCAGTGGCTCTCTACAGAGCCTCTCTCAAGGCCACCCTGAACTACAAAGCGAGACCCTGCCCCACTAAAAGTTTAGAAATAAAGGAGGCTTTGTTATTTATATACATTAATTATATATTTTATATGAATCCCAAGACAATTCCTCTTCACTTATTGTGGCCCAGGCGTATCCTTCACAAGGCTGCAAACAGTTATGAACAAAATATAAAACAGAACATTTGAACAGGCTAGGTAGTATGTAGGAAGCTGGATTTTGTGTTGTATGTAATTTTTTATGTAAAATCATAAGCTACTTCAAGTACATGTCGCTATATCTTGAAATTCATGTTATGATTTTATTTAAAGAATTTAGTCTTACATAGGTGATTTCCAATACTCATCATGTAATCTTATATAGGTGATTTCCAGTACTCTCATAATTTTGTGAAATTTTTCAGAACTTTATTTGCAATAACAGAAAATAAAGAATTACAGGAGTCTTTCAAAATTGTGACAGTGGTGGCTATTTCTTGGAGGGGGCATTTGCGCATTTTACTGGTTCCATTTACAGTAGATACATATCCAGCAAATAGTGTATGAGTTCCTATCATGTACCAGATTCCTGGTTCCTGCCTCAGTGGAACGTGGGTGGGCTACAGAGAGGACAGTGGAGGGCAGAGAAGTGGGGTTGTGCCATTATGAGGGGCCATGAAAAATCCCTAACCTTGGCCAAGAGGCTGACTTGGCTGCAGAAGGATAGCAGGTGCTAGACAGAGAACATGCTTTATGGCACAGCAGAAAGGGATTACCAGAAGTATCAGAGCATTGTTCATGGTGAGCTTAATGAGAAAAGGGAACAGGAATGCTCCATTTGATTATTTTGGTGTATTTAAATTGAGTTAATATACACTTGGTGCAAGAGAGCTTCAGTGAAAATCTTTTATTAATGGGAGAAGTAAGTTTCAGAATCCTTTTTATTACCTCAGTCTAGAAACATTACTGAATCTCAAATTCTGAGTTAGATGATTGTTTAAGCTCAGTAATATTTGGAAATTGGAGAGGGATGACATACAGATAGACTGAAAGCAATGTTTGTCCCCTCCACACACACATGCTTTTTTTTTTTTTTTAAGAGACAGGGTCTCACTGTGTAGTTCAGGGTGGCCTTGAACTCACCACAGCCTACCAGTCTCAGCGTCCTGAGTGCTGGGATTACAGGTGTGTGCCACCATGTCTGGCTCCAAGAGCTATTCTTTTTAAAAAGATATTTAGAAACCAGGTTCACTGGTGCACACCTGAAATCTCACCTACTCTGAAGGCTGAGGCAGGATCACAAATTTGAGGCCAGCCTGGACAAATTATTGAGACACTGTCTCAAAAAGAACTGGGGATGTAACTCAGCCTTCCCTGGGTTCAAACCTCAGTACTGCAGAAAATAAGATGTGTTCTTTTTATCACAGAGGCCATTAGAGCTGCTGATCAGCGTTATAACTGGTGTTTCTGAACAGAACTGGAATGAAAGTGTGTCTTTTTCTCTTTGCTAGGACAAAATATCCAACACCCACAAGTTAAAGGAGGAAGGGCTTATTTCAGTTCACTGTTTTTAGAGCTTTCAGTCCATAGTTGGCTGGCTCCAAGGCAGGGCAGCATAGCAGAAGGGTATCACAGAGGGGAAAGAATTTGTGGTGTGGCAGGCAGAAGGCAGCAAATCGACATGCAGCAACAAGCCTACCTTCTTTCTGTCTCTATTCCACCCAGGTTACAAACCTATTGATTGGTGTCATCCATACCCAGGATGGGGCTTTCTGTTATCCATTACATTAATTCCAGTATCACACCCTTAATCCACATTCACACACCCTAGATACTAACGCTTCAAAACTCCACACCAATGACCACTTGAGGCTTTGGAGGACATCTAGATACAAGCCATTACACGGTGGATTCATCCACACCTTATCACAGGAGTGCCTCTGCTTGGCTTCCTTCAAACTGGCATCAGTCAAGGCTCAGATCCCTTTTTGCAGCTTTCTGGAGCTCTTTCTGGGGCAGCTTCTGCTGCCTCTCCAGCTCTCCACATATTGCTGGTCTCCAGGACTCTAAGGTCAGTCCCTGGTGTTACTGGCCCCATACTACCAAAGAACCACAAGTAGATAAACAGAACCCCCACGTGATGTTTTTTTTTTTTTTTGGACCTGTGCTGCTCCTTAAGCCTGTAGTTTGTACGCTTTAACGCCCTGCTTGAGAGCTTCCACAGTAATGACGGGCAAAGTCCTCTGGGTTTGGCTCAAATTTTAAGCCGGCTGAGGCCAGGGCAGGTATCTCCTGGAGCTAGTCTGGGACAGCTGCAAGTGTCTTGGCAACCATCCTCCGGCACTTGGGAGAAGCGCTTGTTTGCTCAACAGCTCCAGTGTTCCGGGGAAAGTGCTCTGGCTGATGGTGGGCGGGCATCGCAGCAGTCACCCCAAGGTGCTGGGGAGATCCTGCGACTCTGTCCCAGACCACCTTGAGACCGCAGCAGCGAAGGGAAAGGGGGCGTGACACCTGTCATTTGGGTAGCGACCTCTTCCGGCTGTCGGAGAAAAGGGAAGGGTTGCGCCTCGTCTGTAAGTGAAAAATACAGCCAACCGAATAAAGAAGAATATGAGGAAATAGGAAAGATTGTGGCATACAAACTATTCTAGTTGTTGCCTGTATGTAAAAGAGACACAAAAGTGACTTGTTCAGGACCCTCCTGGTCGTTCAGTCTGACACGGAAGCCTCGCACTGCGCCTGCGGACATCCAGTACCCCGGGTAGGGAGGGGAAGGGGCGGGACAGCAGCTTAGTTATCGCGAGGTTTTGTTCTGTAGCGGGCAGCGGGTAGAGGATGCGGTCGGAGGAACCCTCCAGAGGATTGGCCGCGGCGGTTACTGTTCAGAGTCCAGGCGGGCAGGACAAGCTGTCGGCCGCGGAGGCCCAGTTCCGCCGGGAATCTCCGTGGCGAGAACCTCAGACACCGCCAGCTTCGTCCTCCACCTCCGAGGACTCAATCCTCAAACCTCGCGAGGAGAAGACAGCGCTGAGAAAGGTGGGGGCGGGGCGCAGAAGGGGAGGGGAGGGACCGGAGAGGCCAGTCTCGCGACAAGAGGGTGGCCGGGGGCGGGACGCTAAAGGAGAGGGGAAGGATCCCCGAGCGGAGCGCCACCCGGCGCGAAGTGGGGGCAGGGGCGGGCTGGGTAACTGTCCCGCGTCGCCCCAGGTGGTCCTGCGGCGGCTGCCTCCAGGACTCACGAAGGAGCAGCTGGAGGAGCAGCTGCGCCCGCTACCCGCGCACGACTACTTCGAGGTGGCTGGCGCGGACCTCAGGTGAGGGCTGCGCGGGCTGGGGCCGGGGCCGGGCGGGAAGCGGTCGCGACCTCGTCCCGAGCCGGTCCGGCCTTTGTACCAAGGTGTCCTAAGCCTTATGCATGCAGTTCAGGTTGTGGGACCAGGTGACGCCCGCCAGGGCGGGCTTCTGCAGGGACGGCCTAGCAACCGACGCCCTGTGTCCCGCCCACCAGACCCTGCAACGCGGTCCAGCAGACAGCGAGAACTCAGGGACTTCAACGATATTTTAAATTTCCATTTATGATTTTTCATTTGTGGTAGCCATAGAAACTTTCCTTTGGAATAATTCCAGTCAAAGAAAAATATTTCTAATTATAAAACGTAGATATGGTTAATAATACAGATGGCTTTTGAGTGGCTGAAGGTTAGAAACCCGAGACAGCGAGGACAGGCGTGGACGGGGGTGGACCTCGGGCTCCCAGTCGGCCTTGCGGTGACTGCGCCCACTGCTCGCCTCTGCTGGCCTCTGTGAGACCTGTCCTCTCAGATGGCTGAGCTGGCCTCTGTCTTCCTGCAGACCTCAGGCTGGGTGCCACACGAATACACAAGTCCCAAGGGAGCATCCTGGTCTGCCGCGTCGAGGTTCAGATCCGGCTAGTTCCAGCCTTGAGGCTGCGCGATGATCTTCAGATAACTGCCTTTCGTTCCCACTTCTTTAACCTTATATAGTAGAGAAGCTCACCTAAATTGTTTCTCTCAAGTAATTAAAGACTTCAGATAAAGGCGTGTGTTTTTATTTTTTTTCCTACAGAATATCCAAGTTGTTGTAATTGAGAGTCAATTATTTCATTTGGTATAAATGTTTTTTTCAGAAGTAGTTTGTTACGTCCAGAAAAGAAGGGCGGGGCAAAAATAAAGGAGTCTTACATTTTTACGAGCCTTTTTTTTATTATCTTGTATTTCAGCCTTTATCCTCATCTCTACTCAAGAGCATACATTAATTTTAGGAATCCTGATGACATCCTTCTGTTCAGAGATCGTTTTGATGGATATGTCTTCTTGGGCAGTAAAGGTTGGCTCATTGGTTGTTAACTCTTTGATCACTTTCTCTGATTTACCGTATTAATGAGATTTAGCGGGAATATTTGTGAGTTTTATAAGTTTTCAGACATCTGAAGATCACAAATTTCAGGTTTTCTTTTATCACATGCTGGTATTAAAAATTAACATTATAAACCAAAGAATTTCAGAAACACTTTGTAATAATCACATAGTTGTATAATTGTTGAAGAGTGACATTTTCACGTAAGTGTGTTGAAAACTTTACATTTTGTGTTCCAAGAATAATTTTACCCATGATTGATGGAAACTTTTCTTTGGAATAATTCCAAAGAAAAATATTTCTAGTTATAAAATGTAGATATGGTTAATAATACAGATGACTTTTGAGTGGCTGAAGGTTAGAAACCTGAGACAGCGAGGATGAGCGTGAACCAGGGTGACCTTATTCACTTAAGAGCCATGAACAGAGTACTCTTTGTCACTGTGTATTTCTTGATGATGCCATGGGAGAGGTAATTGAAATCACCAACATTAGTCCTTGATGGTTTAAGCGTTGGGCTCTGCTTCCTTGTATTTTCTGGGGTCTGCTTTTGACATTTTCTTTCTTCCTTCTGGTCAGACTATCCTTCTTATGTTCTGTGTTACTGAGTCTGTAAACCTTTTACAGCAAGATGTTCTCTGGCACCCACCAACCAGCCTCTTGCCCTTTGCCCCCATACTGATCACTGATGTTGCTGCTCCATCAAGGGATAACAAACTAGAGAAGGTTGTTAGAATGAGTAAGCTAAAGGCCAGAACATAGTTTCTATGAGTAACAGCAAATTTACCACTTGAACTAGAGATTTATGTTGATTGCCCAGTACTGTATTCACAAAATCTTCCATCATTTCCTTTTCGAAGTGTGCAGTTCAGTAATGTTAAGTATATTCACCTTGTGCTAATGTCCTCAAAGTTCATCCATGTTGTAGCATTTACAGAGTTTCCTTTTTAAGGCATAGTCCATCATATGGATAAACTATATTTTGCTTGTCCATTCTTCTGTCAGTGGACACTTGGCTTTCTTCCAACTCTCAACTTTTATGAATACTGCTTCTGTAAACAAGGGTATACAATCATGTCTTTGAGACCCTACTTTTAGTTCATTTGGATTTATACCCAGAGATAGGATTGATGGAACATATGGTAATTCCATTTTTAATTTTTTGAGAAACCACCATGCTGTTTTCCATGCCAACTCCACCATTTTGCATAAATCATCCAGCTACTCCACATTCTCACCAACACTTTATTATCATCTATTGTTTTTGTTTTTGTTTTATCATATCTAGCCTAGTGTGTTTGACAATACTTCAAGATTTGCCTTTCTCTAATGATTATTGATTTTGAGCCCCTGTTTATGTGCTCATTGGCTGTTTGTGTATTATCTTTGGAGAAATATCTATTCAAATTCTCTGTCCCATTTCTTGAGTTTATTTTGTTGTTGTTGAGTTATAGGAATTCCCTGTATATTGTGGTGACCTCTTAGCAGAGATGGAATTTACAAATATTACATCCTGGAAATTGCTTTTGAGCTCTTTTGGTTGTATTCCATAATGTATGGAAATTCTTCATTTCAGTGTAGTCCAGTTTATATACTTTTTATTCTAGTGGCCTATAGTTCTGGTATCTTGTCTGACAACTCGCTGCCAAATCCAACATTATAGAGCTTTTCCTCTTTTTTTTTTTTTTAATAAATACTTTATAGTTGTAGACCTCATGTTTATGTGTCATCCTTTTTTTTTTTCTTGGTATCAGGAATCGAATTCAGGACCTTGCACTTGCAAAGTAGGCACTGTGCCACTGAGCTATATCCCTGGCCTTGTTTGATCCATTTTGAATCAATGTTTGTGTATGGTGTTGCCCAAGTTTCACTGTTTTGCATGTGGATGTCCAGTTTTCCCACCATCGCTTGTTGAAGGGTCTGCCTTTTCTCCATTGAGTGATCTTGGCACTCTTGTCAGAAATCATCTGGCAGCCGGGCATGGTGGCACACACCTGTAATCCCAGCACTTGGGGAAACTGAGGCAGGAAGATCACTATGAGTTTGAGGCCAGCCTGAACTTCATAATGAGATCCTATCTCCAAACAAAAAACAAAAAAATCATTTGACCATATACCCAGAGGTTTTTCTGGGACTGCTATTGTATTCCATTAGTATATATGTCTGTCTTAATGCCAGTACTTCACTGTAGCTTTGTAGTAAGTTTCAAAATCAGGGACTGTATCGGGTGCTATTTAATACCCACCTCCCATGTACCAGGCATTGTAGGTATAGCAGGGAATTGACACTGTTTCTGCCGGTTCAGAGCCCTGTTTTCTTCCTCATTCTTGACTTTCCTCTGGACAGTTGAAGTTAGCACAAAAACATGTTCCAAACAAATGAGGTTTACAACACCTTGGTTACCCAGCCATTACTGACAAGGTTACAAATGATTAGTCATTGGCTTTGGTGTATAGGTAGACATATTCTGTTTGCCCCTGTTTTAACAACAAAATCAAGTTGTTGTTTTTTTGTTTTTTTGTTTGTTTTGTTTTGGAGACAGGGTCTCCCTTTGTAGTCCAGGCTGGCCTTGAACTCTTGACAATCCTCCTGCCTCAGCCTCCCAAGTGCTGGAATTACAGATGTGCACCACCATGCCCGGCACAAAATCAGTTTTAACTGCTTTCTTTGTCCAGCTTTTTATTTGAAACAAATCTCGTGGAACATGGTACATACCTGTTAAGCCTCACACCCTTTTAGCTCTATGTCTATTAATTTCCTTGAACCTACATAACAGATTGGTAATTAAATTAACATTTTAAAATAAAGAATATTAAAGAAAATTGACAAGAGATGTCAGGTGATAGATTGGGGGAGAAATAGGGCAGTCAGATTTACTGAGGTGTAAACCATGGATGGTAAAAGCCACTTTTAAAGTGAGTGATTCAGTGTTTTGAATTTGTTTAGTCTGGTAACCACCACATGAAGGTCATTTTATTTAATAAATATGGCTCCTCCTACTACCAGCTAGCTCACCTTTTAAGTCTGGAGTTTGCCTTTGTTGTCATCATGTATCATCCTTAAGTAAGTTAAATCATTATTTTCCAAAGTGAACATAGTTGAATTTCAGAATGGTCTTTGGATTGTGTCTTGGTAAAGGCCTGGAGTATCCTGCAGTGGTAGAGTTTGCCCCCTTCCAGAAGGTAGTCAAGAAGAAGCTGAAGAAAAGAGATGCCAAGACAGGCAGCATTGAAGATGGTGAGCTCTTTTTAAGTAGACTAAGTACACGCATCTTATAATATTCCCTTCTTATTGGGGAGGAATTTTTTTTTTTAATATTCTCTTTTAAATTTATAGATCCAGAGTATAAGCAGTTTTTAGAAACTTACAGTGTGGAAGAAGAGAGAACCAGTGCCAATCCTGAAACTCTTCTGGAAGAGATAGAGGCAAAGACAAGAGAATTTGTTGGTCTGTTTTGCTTATTTCTTCTCTTCTCTTTATGGAAATACTTTATTTGTAAAGTATGTATTTTTTTTTTCTTCACAATTACGGTTACAGGCTTAGCAGAAATGCAGTGTTTTCAGTTTTGACAGAAGGGTGGCAGGGTGGAGGGTTATCTCTGAGCCTTTATTGGTACAGAGCACCTGAGTCTTCTGCACCCTTTGGTAAGTACAGTGCTTCCTGGAGGGCAGTGACACACCCGTGACTGCTGTGTCTAACTGTCTCTGGAGGGTGCTATGCCACACAGCTGAGTGGGATGAGGTCTTTGTGAATAGTGGTTGTGGATGGGGCTCAGGAGCCCTTGGGGATGAGGTGCTTTGCTGGGTACAAAACTACCTTCCTGCTGTTCAACCCTCTGAGAAAGCCAAACCAACCAGTGGAAAAATACAGACATGGCATGGAATCTGGTTTGAACCCAGTCCTTGACACTACCCAAAGTAGTGTAATTTAGAAACGTTTGTTTAACATTATCTAACTTGTGTTTGTCATTCCCAAGATGACACCATCACCAACCAGACTCCTTAGTTTAGTCCCAGACGAGCTTGTGTAGCCTCTCTTCCTGTGTAGTCTTGCTTGATGCTGGGCCTCTCCTCAAGGTTGTGGTACTCTGCTCCTCAAGACTGTGTCCAGCACTCTTCAAGATTTGGCAGGGCCAGGGATTTAGCTCAGCAGCATAGTACCTGCCTGGCAAGCACGAGGTCCTAAGTTTGATTCCCAGTACCCCCCCACCAAAAAAAGACTTGCCAGATGTGACAGTCACAGTGTTTATGGTTGATCTTACCTGTTGGTCTCTTTCCATGTAAACTCCCTTCTTTCTTAAACGTCCTATTTCCCTGATGGAACTGTATTTTCACCTTTGTAGTCATAGTGCAGAGAAGTTTGGGAATTAAGTAAGTGTTTGTTAAGTAAGCAGACAGGCTGGAGCCTTGTAGGAGCAGAATGCAAGTTTATGTAGAAGAAAAGTATGTACCTGGTGTCAGCTGGATAAGGGGCCTGAATTTGTTTCAGGGAGTGACACCTACTGATTTGTGTCTTTCCGTCATTGTTCCATCCATGATAATTTTGAATGCTGAGACAAGAGTTGGGGCCTGGCAGGAGACTCTTGCTGTCCCTAGGGAGCTGCTCCTTGAGGCTGGCAAGTATGGAATATACAGTAAGTCCTCAACTTACAAACAGTTGCATTGTGAACTTTCATATGTGTACTATTTAAGACTCACTTTGTTGGCTTACACATGAATCCAGATTATGAATGGTTCTTCTGGAATGGAACTCGTTTGTAAGTCAAGGACTTAACTGTACTCTGAAGGTAGAATTGACAGGGACAGTGGATGGATTGATTGTGGAAAGTGAGGGACAGAAGGAATGAAGGACTCCATGATTTGACTTGAGCAGACTGGTGGGTTGCCAGGCTACACTGATAGAGTGAGGATGAGGAGAGAGTTGAGATGTTTGCCATTTATAAAATTGCTGGCATCTCCATATTACTAGAATTTATAGTAATGGGATAAGAACTCCCCTGAATACAGTATATGCTCATATAAGTTTTTAAAGTAATAGTCTTCTGTAATTATTTTAAATTGAAAACAAGTATTTACAGTAAAGAAATCTCATTGTAGAAGTTATATATACATACTATATTGCAAGTTTTGTGTTTTAGCTAGAAGAACCACACCTCTGTTGGACTATATTAAAAGCAGAAAATTAGAAAGGCAGGTAGGTCTGGCATTCTACCTGGTGAATATCCTTCCTGCAGCCTCTGTTTCCATCCAGAAGATGTATATATATATGCTTGTCTGTATCTTTAGAGAATTCGAGAGGAGAAGCGAGAAGAACGAAGGAGGAGGGAGTTAGAAAAGAAACGCTTGCGGGAGGAGGAGAAAAGAAAAAGACGAGAAGAAGAAAGATGCAAGAGGAAAGAGGCAGATAAACAAAAGACAACTGTTGAGACAGAAATGAGGATTAAGGTGATTTTGAAAAAATTTTTTTTCCCAAGAATAATTCATTGCGCTTACTATACTCTTAGTTATTTTAACTCTTTAGAATTAAAAAGCACTTTCAGCCAGTCTAATCTTTCAATATTATAGTTCCTTCTTTCCATTCTACAACCACAGTTTTCAGACTGTTCCTAGGGCCACAGGGTTCCTGGAGCAGGCTGTGAGGATTAGGGGTGGGAGAAAGGGTACCACCTACCCTATGTGAAGTGGGCACCACTGGAGGAGCCCCACATTTGAATGCCACATGCTGGACACCTGCTTGCAGGTATTCCTTTAAATAAAAGCTTTCTTATATGGAATTACACATGTGAGCACTGCCTGCTTGGTCTTTCTGTGAGTGACACAGGACTGAAACTCACCCTGTCTCGCTCGCCTGGCTTCTGCAGCCAGTGCACTCATTCAGGTGTCTTAAGGAGGTTTGCTAATAGGGTTTAGCCAGAATTAAGATCAACCCTTTCCTTCTTATGACCTCATTGAACCCAGGTTTCAGCCCAGTGTGAGTTTACCTCATTCCACAGAGGACTGTGGTTACTTTATAGGCTTTCAGAAGAAGTATGAAGTGTAAAGAAAAAATATAGAAATGTTCAGGACTTAGGGAAAAGGTAATGCACCACAAATTAGTTTCTGATCTTCCTAGCAGTCTAAAACAGAAACATGCTTTCTGTGGGGTAGGAAAGAATAGTTTGCAAACTATGTCCCCAGGAGCACACAGTTGTCTGTATCAGTTAGGACATGCTAGCATGTGCTACAGTAACAGGTAGTCCCAACATCCATTGCCTCAGCCCATTTGCTGTTCTGTGCATTGTGCCCTGCACCAGTGGCATGTTGCTCACAGGAATCTCTTGGTTACCTGAGCTGATGGAGACTATCTTAGCGTGGCTTCCACCCTTTTTAGGATGAGAAAGAAATGTGTAACTGCACACCAGTTATTAAAGGTTTTACATGGAACTGATACATACTGCTTCTACCCACATCTGAGTGGCCAAAAGCAGTCACCTGGCCCCATAATTTCAGAAGGAAGGCCTGAAACATCTGACAAAAGCACTATGACTGATTTAATTTCCAAAGATGTTTCTTTAACTTTCTTAAAATTTAAGAGTGTTTGTGCAGTAAACACTCCATGAAAGGCATGGGACTGGGGTCAAGCAATGTAGCTCATGTCCATTGAGGGATAAGATGAGCAGGTAAACTATTTGTCCCTAGACAGCTACCCAAAGTAGTTTCTTTTAAGTTGGTTTGGGTATGAGTTGGGTACAAATTTATGTTGTTTTAAAATTGCAAAATCCAGTAGTCACACTGATGAAATTGAGTAACCCAGCCAATATCAAGGCCATGTCCATAGCAGGTGAAGCAGGGGTTTCCTGAGGAAGTCACTGAACAATGTTTTTTGTCCAGACTTGTGTAAGTTTTGCAAGCATCACTTTGCATAGCACATTTGTTCCTTCCTGTAACAAATGCAGTCCCTCGGAAGGTAGCTAATGAAACAAAACCTTACTATTAGGGGTCGGGGCTATAGCTCAGGGACACAAGCGCCCACCTGGCAAGCACAAGGTCCTGAGTTCAATTCCTTGTACCAAAACAGAAAGAAGTAATCAAAACCTTACTATTACAGGGAAGGTTTTGTCGCCATAAAAATCCATCTATGTCATGTCATAACAAGGGACAAAGAGGAATACATTTGGCTAATCTTCAGGTCACAGTATACAGATGGTCTGTAACCTTTTCATTTACCATTCTGAACAAGAAGTACTAGCTAACCTAGTGCTTGATGCTTTACATTCTACAACTCACTGTTCTCAATAGCTTTTTATTAAGTTTTTCTGAACCACTGAAACTTGTAGCCTAAAATTTCTGAACCACTGAAACTTGTAGCCTAAAATTTCAACTATAGGGGCCTGGGGATTTAGCTCAGTGGCATAAGCACCTGCCTGGCAAGTGCAAGTTCGTGAGTTCAATCCCTGGTACAAAAACAAAAAGATTTCAACTATCAGTAGGACTTAAAGTATTCACAGAGTAATATTTTATTTTACATGTGTGATAGTGGAATTAGAATCTGAAATAACCAAAAAAATAAAACAAGTCCAGGGCCCTTCATACAGAAAATAAAACAAAATCAGTGAAGGGGAAGGGTAGAGCAAACCCTCAGTCTTCTGTCTTGAGGAGTGCCCGGTGTGATGGGTGACCAGCACAGGAGAGATTCTGTGGTCATCCAATCCTACATTTTCTTTTTCTTTACAGTGCATAACACTTAGCTCCTAATAAACACCTGTGCCCTATATGAGCATCTCTAACTTGAAAATCATCTGAGGAATTTAAACTTTTAAAAATCTGAAAATTAAGATCTGTGGAGAAACGATAGAACAACTTGTACCAACAGCATAAAGTTGGAGACGCATAGAATTATTGTGACTAGCAAAGAGAAATGCAGTGTGTGAGCATCAGCCCTGCTGTTTGTGTTCCCCTAAGGACTCTGAAACTGAGCAGTGAGCTTAAGTAGGAAATTGGGTTACCAAAGTCATACATAAAGTCCCTGAATATATAAATGGTAGCCAGTCTGGAAAAATGGTGATCTTTTTCATGAGGCTCTTCAAAAGGTGTGTAGGTTGTTCGTATATAATGTGAACAAAGGTGAGGGTGTATGTGTGACTGTTAACCCACATGAAGATCACACATGTGGGCTGAATGGGAATCTCCTGACCTTTAGCTGCCCCAGGTCACTGGAAGTCTTGGGATATCCA
>RJWT010021543.1:0-17533 GCA_004365215.1 Cuniculus paca | reverse complement strand
GAGTGGCATGGCACCAGAGTAACACTTCAAGGCAGCAGCCAGCAAAAGCAGCCAGAATAAAAATGGGAAAGAGCAAGCCTTTTTTTCTTCCTTATATTGTACACAGGCAACCCCCACTCCAGGGTGGGTGTAGCACTCACAAAATCTCCTTGCCCTCCTCTTGCAGGATTAGGATATTTACAAAGTAAGAACCTGCCTCCCTGCTGAGTCTCTTAGTTAAACTTCTAAACTTCTCAAGTTAACACAATGTATCAACCATAACAAGTGCTATGGTTTGTATCTAGGTGGCCCCCCAAGCCTCATGCAGTCTTGGAGGTGGCTGAAAATAGCGTTTGTGATTGGTTCATTGTCTAGTTCAGGGATTAGAAATGAAAGTGTTGCACCCACCCAGGGGCGGAGCTGGCATACAATATAAGGGAGGAAACAAGGTATGTTTTCCTCCTTTCTACCCTTTTACTCTTGTTGCTTGCAGCCACCATGGAAGGCTGCCCTTCAGCCATACCACTGAGGACTGAAGTCTCCAAAAAACTGTTAAGAAATAAATCTTTCCTTCCTTCATATTGGGCCATCAGGTATTTTGTCTCAGCAATGAGAGAAAAGTAACCAAGACAACAAGCTTCTAAACTTCTCAAGTTGACACAATGTATCAAGCATTATACAGAGGAGGGGGTTCCCTCTCTGGGGGAAGAAAATAATGACTTTAAGTTCCTGGCTTCTTTCATATATAATTTATGAAATTCCATGTAAAAGCACAAGGCATGGGACTATGTAGGAACACAGGACCAATAAACATAGGAAAAATATGACAGAGACAAACTTATAGATTGTCTTAGCTCTGGATGCTATAAACAAATGCTATAGACTAAGAGATTTGAATGACTTATTTCTCATAGTTTTGGAGTCTGGAAATCAAAGCTCAGATTTAATTACTGGTGAGGGGCTGTTGCTTGGTTTGCAGGTGACTGGCTTCTATCTGTGTGCTCATATGGTGGAAAGAGAGCTCTGGTGTCTCTCTTCCTATAAAGGCACTAATATATCGTGAGGTTCCCATCTTTGTTACCGTTTCACTCAGGGTTAGGGCTTCAACATGTGAATTTAGGGAGAACATCAGCATTCAGTCCATAGCACAGATTATCACAAAAAGTCTGACCCCATTTTTGATATTTTACAGCTGACAGCTTTCAAGCCCATCACTTCCTCTTCCTCCTGGGACAACTGGTAAAAAACAAAAACAAGCAAAGCAAAGCAAAACAAACAAATGGAAAAACAGGTGCCCTCTCCTTTAGTCAGCTGGAAATTCAGACCATGCAAACTCTGTCTTGTGCGGAAACTATGATACATGGCCCCATTTCCTAATAGCCACAAACCCAGTCTACTTTCTCTGTTCTATCAAGTTCTTTTTGAACCTTCTTGAGAAGTTTCCAGCTGGATGTGGTGGCTCACACCTGTAGTCCCAGCACTTGGGAAGCTGAGTCAGGAGGATTTCTGTGAATTTGAGGCTAGCTAGGACTACATAGTGAGACCCTGTCTCAAAAAAAAAAAAACCCAAAAGTTTCCAAGCTGTTCTGAGAAGTCTTCATATGTAAATAAAAACACTGTTTCATGTCCTCTTGGTGTATGTGTGTGTGTGTGAGAGAGAGAGAGAGAGAGGAGACAGAGGTCATCAGTCTTCACATTTAAACCAAAGTTTGAGTGGAGGTGTTTGTCCTTCCACCACAGCATAGGAGATTCGGCTATTAGAGTTATCAGCCAAGGATTTAAAATAACTGTTACAGCTAGATTATAAAAGAAATATGCAGGGAAAGATGAAAACAATTAATGAAATGATAATTTCTATAAGCAGTTGAAATCTATAAAGATTCAAGTAGACATTCAACAACCAAAGAAATTTAATATCTAAAATGAAGAATTGATTGCAAGCTGGCTATGTAGCTCAATAGTATAGCACTTGCCAAGCATGCATGAGGCCCTGGCTTCAATACTGCCACCACCAAGAAAATAATTTCTTGAATGAATTAATTTAATGGCAACCCAAATATAGCAGATAAGCAGATGAGAGGATTAGTGCACTCAAAGACAGACTTGAAAAGAAATACTCAAACTAAAGCAGACCTAAAAATGAAAAAACAGATCAGAATAAGAAACAAATATTGGGATATAATAAAAAGGCACAACATCCATACAAGAAAGGGAAAAAGGAAAGGAGAATAAGTTAAACAAGATTTGAAGATCTAATGAGCAAGGATTTTCAAAAGCAGATAAAGACATCAACTTACAGAATTACAAAGTTCAATGAACCTAAAGAGGAATAAATATAAAGAATACTACACACAGGCACTGCCTTATTTACTTTTTTCTCTTATTACTAATACAAAATACCTGACACCCAAAGTTAAAGGAGGAAAGGTTTATTCAGCTCACAGTTCTTAGAAGGTTCAGTCCATAGGTGACTGGTTCCACGGCAGGTTGGCAAGGCACAGCAGCATCATGGAGGATAATCAGTCCATGGCAAAGCAGGGCATGTAGAAGGCAGCTAGCAGCAAGCAAGCCCTCTTCCTGTCCCTTATATTTTATTCAAGCTAGGGCAGGTAGCACTTACACCCAGAGTGGGGCACCCTTAATCTTACCCGAGGACTATGTCAAACCAGTCAGTGGACAATTTAGCAATCACACACCCTTGATCCCAGCACTGCACATTTAATTTCAGCAACACACACTGTAGATCCAACCACCTTTGAAAAGCCCCACTTATGACCACATGAGGCTTTGAGAGGACATCTAGACACAAGCCATAACAGGCACTTTCTGAAAACTGAGGATAACGAGAACATTTAAAGCAGTCAGGAAAGATAAAACATTGCATTCAAAGGTGCAGTGATAAGTTATGGCTGACTTACCAGGTGTAACTATAAAACCAGGAGACAATGGAATGGCACCCTTAACTACAGGAAGAAATATCGTATACTCTACTGAAAGTTTCTCCAAAAATGAGGAGATTTCATGTTACTTTTCTTGTTTTTTTCCCCTTTCTTCCATTCCTAAACAATTTAGTTCCAAAACTATTGAGTGGGGAAGAGTAATGGATGTATCCGTGAGCTAAGGATGATGATAGTGGAGAAAACCACTGTGGATCAGAATAGGTTCTCAGGGCCCAAAAAGAAAGAGGATGGCAACCTCATGGAGGGGCAGCCCAGCAAGCAATGCAGTGCACTGTCATGGTGAAGAAAGTATCCATCCACTGGCTTAGTGTGATGTGCAGAATCAAAGACCAAGCAAGGTAAAGAAGCGATCTTTGTGCTGAGGATAAAGCTCAGCTCAGAGTCAGAGGAGTTACAAGTACACAAAATGAGAAGACTAAAAAATTTCAGTAGACTGTTTATGTGGATTCATGAATGGAAATACACATGTATAATACACATATACATATGTTATATATCTAATATCCACATTTTGGTTTCTGAATAACATTTTCCACTAAAAGGGAATCAGAATCCTGGAGAAATGACTGGTTCCAAGGTAGGAGCAAAGGAAGTATATGAAGAATCTGGAACATCTTATGCCAAAATGTAAGGAAGTGCTCAAAGAATGATGGGGATGTGTTGAAAGAACTCAGAAGTTGCCTTCATGAATCTCGCACTGACCAAATCAGTCACAATCTGAACCTCAAAATAAATGTTGGCAATAGATTATAACCTTTTGAATAAATGGGAAAACACAAGTCTGTACAAATAAAAAGATAAGTGAATGTATCAAAAATAAATGAAAGTTCAGTGAGTAATAGGACTATTTGTATAGTTTCAAAGAACCTCCCATAAAAATATTTATGTTACAAGGGGGAAAGAGTAACTTTGTAGTGGAGAAGATTGGCAGTTCCCACCTACTCAAGATAGTCTAAGCAAGCATTATCAGTGCTGGGGTAAACTCATGAGTACCACCTACCAGGAAGCTGTGGGAAGAATGCAGTCCTACCTTGTGATGGTTCTGCTAAAGATGCATCACAAGACTAATGCTGTCAAATCAGATGATGAGACAAATGTGAATTGAGAGACATTCTACAGATTTGCCTGGATTCTTCCAAAGTATCAAGTTCAAGAAAGTCCAGAAAATATCAAGAATCTGTTACATACTGACAGAGATAAAAATACATGAGTATTAACAGCTCAGTGCAAAGAATCATCTGTTTTTGAAAGACATTATGGGAAAAATTGGCTAATTGGCTGATCTTTTATGGACTGTAAGTACAATGGTAATGCATCACTGTTAGTTCCTGAAGGTTGTGCTGTGCTTATGCCAGAGAATATGTGATAGGAAAGATATGCTCAAGTATTCCAGGATGACAAGCCATCAGGTGGCAAAATATTCTCAAATGGTTTGACCAAAAATATTCTTTGTATTGGACCTTGTAATAACATTATGATTGCTTTAAAAATCTAAAAAGTCTGACTTTTTTAAAAATGAAGGTAAGGTAAGGAAATTTCTATAATAACAAAAACCAGAGAACTTATCTTTTTCAGCATCATATTCTGAGAAAAATGATCCCAAATGTAAATGCAGAACTGCAGAATCAAATGGAGAAAGATCTGTAGGAGAAATATGTAAGCAAATATAAGACTACTGACTATTTGCAGCAATAACATAGGATTAGGATTTTTAACATATGTAGAAGTAAAATATGTAACAACAGTAATACAGAAGAGAGGACGTGACACATGGCCAGAAACTGTTTTTAAATTTCTTCTATTATTTGGGAAATGACAGCTATCAATTTAGGATAAACTCCAAAAATTCATGATACATCTCAGAATTGACCACTAAAAACTAATAAAAATACAGTTCAAAATTTAAGAGAAGAGGTTAAAAAAATAAAAGAATTATACATAAATACACATACAGACAGGAAAGGAGGAATAAAAGTTTAAAGAATAGATGGGATAAACTTTTTTTTTTGTAATTTTTGTTTTAAAGAGAATAAAACCAGGGCTGGGAATTTAGATCAGTGGCCCAAGTGCCTGCCTGGCAAATGTGAGGTCATGAATTCAATCTCTGGTGCTAAAAAAAAAAAAAAGAGAGAGAGAGAATAAAACCAAGCCAAATAAAACAGAATGAAGCCAATCAAAACAAAACAGTGTAAGTGATACAGGACTTCAAAACAAGATAATAGGTAGTCAACAATGGTTACCATAATGCCTCTTTTTGTCCTCAAAATAGCTGCCCATACCATCAGACATAGTGAAAATCAAGCAAAACAGAATAGAGCTAATAAACACAAACAATGAATGCAATAAAGGACTTCAAAACAAGATAATAGTAAATCCAAAATGGCTACCATAATATATCTTATTATCTTTGAAATAACTGCCCATGCCATTGGATATAATAAAATCAAACAAGACAAAACAGAATAAAATCCAGCCAAACAAGACAATGAAAATGATACAGGACTTCAAAACAAGATAACAGGGAATGAACAATGGTTACCACCTTCAGAAGGAGATCCCCCATAGATGCTAAATTGTGTATTGTTATCCTCTGCATAGATGATCAGACTACCAGCTTTAAGCTTCCAAAGTCCTTGAAACACTAAACACTACAAGCATTAAGTTGTATTTTACCTCAATAGCTAT
Source organism: Cuniculus paca (assembly GCA_004365215.1). Lineage (NCBI taxonomy): Eukaryota > Metazoa > Chordata > Mammalia > Rodentia > Cuniculidae > Cuniculus > Cuniculus paca. Next base: position 11,909 of record RJWT010021543.1, on the reverse strand, counting down.
CATCACGGCCTGTGTTTCTCTCAATCAACCCTTCTCTGAGGAGGGGGGATGTTTGCTCTTGTCTCCCAGCCTGTGCACCAGAAGGGGCTGGTGTCTGGTTCTCCCTCCAGCGGCCCCCACATGGCACTACTCACAGGGAGGGCTTGGCTTCTTCTTGGCTTCTTGCTGTCCTCCCCCACAGTCCATGAATGGCTCTGACTCACTGGAAAAGGCTGGCATCTGGTTCTCACCCCAGTGACCTGTGCATGGTGTCTGGGATAAAATTTTAAGAAAGTAAGATTGTTGATTTAAATCCCCCTTGGCATTTCCATTAAAACACAAGATGGGAGATGTAGCTCAGTGATACAGTACATGCTCAGTGTGAGGAAGGTCCTGTGTTTAATCCCTACTACCCAAAACCCAAAACAAACTGAAAAAAAAGACAAAGATTGCTGGGTGAGAAACACAATTAAAAAAACAAAAACAAAGAAACAACCATGAACTGTTTTATAAAATACTCTTTGAACATAGGTCATGGAAAGGTTGAAAGTCAAAGAATGGCAAAAATTATGTAATACAAACACTAGCCAGTAAAAATTGTGGCTAAATTAATATCAGATAAAGTTGGACTTTAGAACTAGCATTAGTAATGGAAATAGAGAGGGACATTTCCTGATGATGAAAGCTTCATTCATTAGGAAGACATAACAATCATAAACATGTATGCATCTAGTAACATGGCTTCACAAAAAACATGAGGCCGAAAGTAGAATGTAAAGAAGAAATAGGAAAATCTTTCATCATGTTTGGAAATTGTAAGATGTTGCAAAGAATAAAGTCCTGGACACAGAAAAGGCAAGATAGTAGTTCCCTCTAAAGGTTGTAGGGTCAAGTTCAGAGATGTGAAGGAAACTGGGAAGAGACATGTAAGACTTCAAATGTACCTGCAATGTTTTAACCTTTTGGAAAAATTGGGAGCAAATAATTGTTGCTTTTATCACCAATGAGCAGACGGGGAGTGAATTTGAGCTAGTCTGCTGTGTACTTTCTTGTAGTTGTGACATTCTTTATGAAAAGAGATTAGACTTAGTCCAAAGAACAGACTTAGTAGGTGTGAAAGAGCTGGAAATGTGGGGGTGGCAGTCAGGTGATCAGAGCATGGAGGCTGGAACTTTCGTTCCAGGTAAGGGTGGACCAGCCCTGGGGAAGCTTTCTGGGTGGAGGCTGAGATGGTCGTCTCCTGAGAAGCGTTCTTATCCTTCTGCTCTCAACCCAGCTCCCTTGTGCTGACATCCCAGAACCTCTTCATCAGGAGCCTGTTCATAAAACTGAATTGAAACATAGAAAGCTTTTCTTGCTTTACTGGCCTCACACTTAAATCTATAGGAGCTTGTCTTCAACCACCTTGTCTTGTGCCTGACCTACCAGGTGAATGGCAAGGGACCTGAAAGCCACAGGAGGAAGTGGCTTCCCCAAGCACTCAACACAAATGCAAACATCTTCCCACCACGTCAAGAAGCCTCTCTGGATCGGGACAAGCTCCCAGAGAACACTGAGTTGTGCTTGGTCAGAAGTCTGGAACCAGGAGCATGCAGGTGAAAGAAGGGAAATGTGGTTAAAGGTGATTCCAGTGAGAAGCTTCTGCAATTTCAGGTGGAGCTAACATTTTGCAAGATACTTCAGGGCACTGGGGCAGAGGTAGCTGAGCACTCCAGTAATAAGGACATAATGTCCTTAGGACCACAAGCATAGCCTTCAGAACTCCCATAAATCACTAATTTATTAAATGCAAAGTCATTAGGAAATGAACTGTTACACGTGCATTGATGTGGTAGATAGAACAATACCTCCCCAAATATGTCCACATCCTAATCCCCAGAACATGCGATTATGCAACTCTGCACAAGGTATTTGCAGATAGAAAGATTATTCTGACAGATGCAGCTGGGGCCCATGTAATCACAGTCTTTATGAAAGACAGGCAAGAAGAATAAAATCAAGAAAGGAGCTGTGGCATGGATAGTGGTTGGAGAAATGTGCTTTGAAAATAGAGGAAGAACCATTAGCTAAAGGATGCAGGAGACTTCAAGGAGCAGAAAAGGCAAAGACAAAGATTCTCCCCTAATGCCTGCAAGAGAATGTGGCCTGGTAAACACTTTGATTTTGGTCCACTGAAATCCTTTTGGGACTTCTGTACACCAAGCTGTAAGACAATAAACTTGTGGGTTTGTTTTTTCTTTTTGGTCTTTTTGAAACAGAGTCTCTCTTCAGGCTGGTCTTGAGCTCACTTTGTAGCCCAGGCTGGTCTTGAACTTGCAATGATCCTTCTGCTTCAGCCTCCTGAGTGCTGGGCATGTGGTAACATGTGCCACCATGTCCAGGTAAACTTATGGTCTTTTTAAAGCACTAAACTTGTGATTATTTATTATAGCAGTATTAAGAAACTGATACAATGAATTTTTCAGGATATGATATACTTAAATATTATAATAGTTTGTATAAAGATGACTGCAATATTTCTAGTCTCTCATAGTCTTGCAGAATTTGATATTCCCCACCAAGTGGTCTGTTCTCCTGAACCCAGGTGGACTTCATGACTTTGAGGAAAGAAATGATGTGACTCCCAGTGATAGATCAAAGAGGTTAATACAGCATCTGTTCAGGTTGTCTTTTCTCTAGAACATGAACTTTGGGAGTCCTGGGCCAATGTGTAGGAAATCCAGTCAAGCTAGAGAGACTGTGTGGAGGGATCTCATAGAAGTGGAGAGACAAAGAAGCCTTTGCCGTTCAAGCTCCCACTTGTTTGAGTATCCCCAGCCCAGACCTCAGATGTGAGCAAGGATTCATCCACCAGCCTGTGAGCTGCTCCAGCTGTTACTGAGTAGAACAAAGGTGAGCTGTCCCCAGAAAGCTCTGCCCAGTGTACAGGTTTGTGAACTCCACCAATGGCATATTTTAAGTCATAAGTCTTAGATTTGTTCGTTCCACAGTGATAGATGGTCAGAGTAAGGGTCAACATCTTATCCATATCACCCCCGGTGAGACTCAAGGAAAACCCAACCCATTCTAAGTGACAGCTTCCAATCAATTTTTCAGAGCTCTACTCTTAAATATAAACAGACTGACCAAGATTCTGAGACATCTGAGAAAATTTTCACATGAAGGAAAAAGATCAAAGAAAACAAGCAATAGACCGGCATGATGGCTCACGCCTGTAATCCCAGCACTCAGGAGGCTGAGACAGGAGTATCGTTGTGAGTTTGAGGCCAGCCTGGGCTACAAAGTGAGCTCAAGGTCAGTCTGAATGGCATAGTGAAACCCTGTCTCAAAAACACAAGGGCCAGGGATCTAGCTCAGAGGCCTAAGCGCCTGCCTGGCAAGCGCAAAATTGTGAGTTCAATCCCCAGTGCCGCAAAAAACAAAGAAATAAACAAAAAACCTCCTAAAAGAACAGAGAGCGGAAAACTTTTAAAGCGACAAATAGAGGCTAGAGAAGTAGCTCAGTAGTCTGGATGTATGAGGGCCTGGGTTCGATCAGCAGCACCTCAAGAAAACAAAAATAAACAAACAACAACATAAACTGTGAAAGAATGATATTGATATTTTTAATTGGATGAGAGAAGATGCTGCATCCATCACATAAAAACAAGATGTTATAAGAAGGTGACCCTTAATAAAAACCAATAATAACAAAAAAGAAAATATGGAGAACACAGAATAAAAAATAAATTGTATTGAAAGATTGAAGGATAAAGAAATAACCAAGAAAGTAAAGTAAAAAAAAAAAAATTCACAGAGATGGAGATCAGAAGTAAGTTGAATAATGAATAAGAAAATAAAGACTAGTCCAGGAAGTCCAAACTATGAATCATATAGAATTTCAGGAAGAGAGTAGAGAACATGGAGGGGAGGGACTCATCCATGAACTTACGCATGAACATTTCTCAAACTGAAAGGCATGAATTTCCTGGCTGCAGCAGCCCCCAGGGGCCTAGCACAATGGGCAGTACAGACAGCAAGGCAAACCACTGTGCTGTGTTAGGACAGGGAGATACTATGGCTTTAGTGGGGGCTGTGGCAACATCTTGCAAAAGTATTCAAAAATCAAAACTGTTTCAGGTTTCCCAGCAGCACCTCTGGAAAGCTGGAAGGACTTACAAGAGTAAAGCTTTCCAAGTTATGAAGGAAAAGGATTCCCAGCTATCTTTATTGCTTACTGTGGCATAACGAGTCACTTTGAAACTCAACAGCTTAGAACAGCATGCAGTTATCATCTCACAGCTTCTAAGGGTCAGGGTTCAGGATCTGCTCAGCTGGGCGGTTCTGGCTCAGGGCCTCTCGAGATTGCAGTCAAGCTGTGTGATTCAACTGTAGTCATCTCAAGGCTCAGCTGGGGCTGAAGAATTTACTTCCAAGCTTGCTCATGTGATTGTTGGCAGGAGACTTCAGGACCTTGCCTCAGAGGCCTCTATGTGGCTCTTCCCAGAGGGAGTAATCTAGGGGACAGAGAGAGCATGTCTTAGTCTATTATAATCTAAGCTTGGAGATGACACTTCACCACTTTTGTCATACCCTATTAGTCACAGACCAACAGAGTGGGACAGTATCACACAAGAGCCTGAAGACCAGCAGGCAAGGCTAATTGGGACCATCCTCAAGAATATCATGAAGGTATTTTAAGAAATGCAAGATCTTAGACTTTAACTCGCAAACACCTTTTCTTAGAAAGCTACTTGAGGACAGCTTCCACCAAAACGAGGAAGTAAACCAAGATTAAAAAAAAAAAAAAGAGCCAAGCGAAGACAGATTTCAGGATTCCCCAAAATGATAAGAAAGAAATGGCAGGATGGGAGCTTTGGATGCAGAAGGGAGGACCGCTAGTCCAGAAGGTTTTTGAAAGCACTTCTCTGACTGACAGAATAGGCATAATACATATTAGAAAAGACAAATTGCAAAGAGAGTTAACTTGTAAAGAGTTTGGGTTTTACTGGTGGTGAGTATATTTTTAAAAAATGAACATACAAAAATGAGACAAGTATTACCGCCTGGGGCAAAAAAGCAGTGTAGGAAAGGCAGTACCAACAGAGTTTACTATGTAGCTCAGCTCTGAATAGTCATAACACACAGTGGACACTGACTATTTGTCCATCCAGTGTCACCACAAATCTCTACCAGGAGCTTGAGGGGGAGGAGAGTGGTGGGGACAACAGGTTGCAGAGGCTGTGGATGGAAGACTTGAACTCACATCTTCTCAACTCCCAGAGTTGTACATCACTGGAAAATACCTAAAATAGCACAGGGGAGACAGAAAACTTTTTGATAGAGATGAAAAATAGCTGAAAGAATTGAACATGATAGTATGTGGTAAATGGGAACAGGAGAGGGTAATGAGGTATTTGAGGAAGACTGCTTTTCTTAGCAAAGTCAGTAAAGCTAGTCAACCCTCTAAAACATGCTGTGTGTTTTTTTCTTTTCTGCAAGTGGTTTTTTTTTTTTTTTGCAACCAGGCATAAATTTCTTCATATTAATTTCCTTAATATCAAATATTTAATTGACTCACAATTTCAATTTTTGATGATTTGTTCTTTGGTTTGTTAGACTCAAGATGGAAATGAGGTCTCTTTCTCTCTTCTTCCTGCCTCCCTTTCTCTCCTTCTTTGCTCAACTCTCCTCCCCCTGCTTCTCTCCTTTGTCCCTGATTTTCTCCCCTCCCCTAGAAATTTATTTTCAAAACAATCAAAATTTGATGTCCAGAGTTTTCCAGAACCTGGCTATTGCTGGCTGTGCTCAGTACTTTGACTCATATATTCCTCTGTCTGCTACCCTTGTAGTAGTTTGCTAAGGGGGTCTAGGGTTTTTATTAGATTCAGCATTGATGTTGATGTCTTGCACATCTACTTCCTGCAGGGGGTCACATACTCTTTTATTAAGAGTTGTATTTGACATGGTTGCTTTTTATGTTGTTATATTAGTGCTTGTCCATCAGCACTTAAACCAAGCCTTTTAGAGCCTTCAGTGTTACAAACTGCCCACTGTAGCATACATACTGTAGGTTCACCTGCACTGATTTAGTCCATTTTTGGCTTCATGAACAATTGTTTTCTTTACATTTGTGGTATGCAAGGTTTACATTCCTTGCATGGGGCACATATACATAGAACATCTTTATTACTTCATTCTTCCCCTTTCCCTCCCCTCCATCTCTCATCCCTCCATCTCTTGATTCCCTTCCCATTTGAGAAAGATCTCTCTACTCCCTGTTATCTACCTTTTATTTTGCTCTTTATTTATAATTTGGGTGCTCATATAAGAGAAACAATGCAATATTTAAACTTGTGTGTCTGACTTATTTCTTTTAACATTATGATCTCACCTATTTCCCTACAAATGACTCAAGCTTACCCTTCTTTATGGCAGAGTAGTACACCATTGTGTATAAATACCACATTTTCCTTATCTGTTCATCTGTTGATGGATGTGCAGGTTGCTTCCAAGATTTAACTATTGTGAATTGTGCTACTATAAACATGAGTATGCATGTGCCACTGTAATATGATGTCTTTAAATCTTCTGGGGGATACCTAGAAGGGGAATAGCTGAGTCAAATGGGATTTCTAGTTTTACTTTTTTGAGGAATCTCCATACTGATTTCCATAGTGGTTGTACTGGTTTACATTCCCACCAGCAAAGCAGAAGGGTTTCTTTTTCTCCCATAGCCTTGCCAGTATTTGCTATTTGTGTATTTGGTCTCTTGATGATAGTCATTTTTTCTGAGTAAGGTGGAATCTCAGTGTTGTTTTAATTTGCATTTCTTTAACAGCCAGCAATGTTGAACATTTATTCATGTATTTATTGGCCATTTGTACTTTTTGTGTGAAATGTCTATCAATTTCACTTAACCAATTTTTGATTGTTTCATTTTATGGAGTCTAATTTTTTTTGAGTTTTTTATATATTCTAGATATTAATCCGCTGTCTGAGGAATAGATAGCAAAATTTTTCCCATTCTGTGAGTGGTTGATTTTATATCCTGCTACATTACTGATTGGTCTATAGTTCTCTTTTTTTGGTTAGATCCTTGTCTTGTTTTGAAACCAGGGTAACAGTAGCTTCCAGGAATGACTTTGGGAGTATTCCTTCCCTTTCAATTTCATTAAAAAGCTTGAGGAGAATTGGTGTTAGATCTTCCCCCATCTGGATCTGGATCTGAGCTTTTTTCAATTGATAGGTTTTTTTTTTTAATTACTTATATTTCATTGCCAGTTATTGGATTATTTAGGGTTTTTAAATCTTTTCGGTTCAGTTTTGGTTATTCATATATATCTAGAAATCTATCCATTTCTTCTAAATTCTTCAATTTATTGGTATGAAGTAGTTAATAATAAGCTATCTGATTTTGGCTGTGTCCATAGTGATTTCACCTTTTTTATTGTAATTGCATTGACCTTTTCTCTCTCTTTTTTTTATTAGATTGGCTAAGGATTTGTCTATTTCATTTATTCTTTTGAAGAGCCAATTCTTTGATTCATTGATCCTTTGTATTATTTGTCTCCATTTCATTCATTTCTGCTCTAATGCTTATAATTTCTTTGCTTGTACTAGCTTTGGGTTTGAATTTTTCTTGTTTTCATAGGACCTTGAAATGCATCATTAGGTTATTTATTCAAGCTCACTGTTTTTGTGATATGGGCATTTACAACTATCAACTTCTCTCTCAGGACTCCTTTCATTGTATCTTATAAGTTCTTGTAAGTCGTCTTGGCATTATTCTTTAGTTCTGGAAACTCTCTTATTTCTTCTTAATTTATTCTGTAACCCACTGATTATTTATAAGTGTATTGTTTAATTTCCATGCATTTGCATCATTTCTATGTTTTCTTTGGTCATTAATTTCTAGTTTTATTGGGTTATAATCTGATAATATGCATGGCGTACTTTCAATTCTTTTGCAATTATTTAAATTTGCTGGTAATTGGCTAGTGTGTGGTTTATTTTGGAGAATGTTTCATGTGCTACTGAGAAGAATGTGTATTGTATTGTTGGTTGGAACACTCTGCAGATATCTATTAAGTTCATCTGTTCAAAGGTTTTGTTGAACTCTTTCAATATTTCTTTGTTGATTTTTTTGTCTTATTGATCTATTTGTGATAGTGGGGTATTGAGGTCCACCACTATGATTATGTTTATGTTCATCTGGTCTTTTATGTTCAGTAGTACTTGTTTTATGAAACTAGGTAGGCTATTGTTTGGTGCATATACATTAGTACTTGGTATGTCTTCCTGTTGGATTGTTCCTTTAACCAGTATGTTATGACCTTCTTTGCCTCTTTTGATCACTTTTATCTTGAAATCCACATTGTCTGAATATAGGATAGTTACATCTGGTATTTTTTTAGGGGATTTCCCATTGCACGGAATATTCTTTTTCTTTCTATGATTTTTAGTTTATGAGTTTCCTTTTGGGTTAAACATGTTTCTTGTGCCAGGCATGGTGGCCCATTCCTATAATCCCACCATTCATGAGGATTACTGAGTTGAAGGCCAGCCTGTGTTACATAGTAAGTTCAAGGCCAGCTTGAATTGCTTAGTGAGACCCTGTCTCAAAAACATATGTTTCTTGTATATAGTATAAATTGGATTTTCTTTCTTGATCCATGCTGCTAGTCTGTGTCTTTTGATTGGGGGATTAAGACCATTAACATTGGAAGTTATTTCTAATAAGTATTGATTTATTTCTGTCCTTGCTTTTTTTTTTCTTCCCAATTTCTGATTCCCTATCTTTCCCTTCTCTTTAACTGGTCACCCTACCCTTCTATTAGACCTTTTTTCACTGTTAGTTTCATTGTCTCTTTCTAGTGTACTGTTGAAAATGTTTTGGAGTGCTGGTTTGTTGGTCATGAATGTCTTTACTTGTTCTTTATCATGAAAATGTCTTATTTCTCCATCCATTTTGAAAGACAGTTTTGCAGGATATATCAACCTGGGTTGGAAATACTTCCTTTTAAGGCTTTAAATACTTCAAACTCTCCTTTCCTTTAAGGTTTGTGTTGACAAGTCTGCTGTAATTCTTATTACTTTATCTTTATAAGTGATTCATTGCCCTTTTTTCTACTGCTTTTAAGATTCTGTTCTTGTGTTGGGCTTCTGGAATTTTTTACTACAATGTGTCATGGAAAGGTTATTTTCTGAACATGGCTATTTGGGGTTCTATATACCTCACCTATAGTTAAATTCTTCCCCCCTGTTTGGAAAGTTTTGTGCTATTATTTCAGTAAGCAAGTTTTTTAAAAAAATATGTATGTGTGTTGTGTTGTCTTCTGATCTTTCACTAATTCCAGTTAATCTTAGGTTGGTTTTCTTGTGTCATCCAGAATCTGTTGGATCCATTTTTCATATTCTTTTGCTGTTTTTAAGGTATCTCTCTTTAATTGGTCACTGACAACAGCTCTGTCTCCTAGTTCTAACACCATCTTCACAATGGTCACTTTTGCTGCCCAAATTTTTGGTAAAAATTTTAAACTCCTGAATTTCTATTTGGAGGCTTTTCATGGACTCTTAATTATTTTCCATACAGGTCATTCATGTTTCACATCATTTTTTTTTAGCTCTGCTAGCTTTTTATTAGTTTCTTATGTTGACTTGCTGATCATTTTGTTTATTTGGCCAACTATTTACTTATGTCTTCTATGAGTTTACCAAGTAATTTATTGATCTGTTTTGTTATCTCCCTTGATATCATTTCAAATAATTCAGGTGTGTAGCTTTTGATTTTCTCCTCTTTGATACTCCATGGATCAACTTTGGGAGAGTGGAGTTTTTGCAAGCATTTTGCTGGCTTGTGTTCTTATGTTTTTTGTTTGTTTGTTTGTTTTGCTTTGCTTTGCTTTGCTTTGTCTTGTATTGAGGCTTGCAAGTTCATTGTAGTGGAAAACTTCTTTTCTTTAGCTAATGTCTACTTTTCAGTGGTGTTCTTAGGCATGATAATTACTGGCCTTTGTCTCTGTCTCAGGATCCAACCACCTCTGTTTTTGTGGGATGGAATGTTGCAGGGTGTTTGGCCTAGTACCCAGTTCTCCAGGAATGTTAGTGATCTCAAGGCATTTCAGATATTGACACTCCAAGAAACTCAATTTATAGTAACAGTTATGTAATTTTGGCTATAATAACAGAATCTAGGTCAACTATAGCATCAAATAAAAGCTGAATATTGAACAAATACTAACGACAAATAATGCAGCACCCTTAACCATAGAAAAGATACTACAATTATAGATGAACTCTAAAACAAACCAAATATTGCCCCACACTAAATATTCACTAAATGGGACTTTACTTCTATTAATAGTAGAACAGTATTTGACAGCAATAATATAAAATTAACTATCTAGAGATTCATGAAGCTTAGTAGTTATACTAGTAAAGCTGGAGGTTGTGCAGAATCCAAGAAGGAAAATAGGAAAATGTGAAAAAGCAATTGATGGAATATGAGAACAAGGAGAGAAAAGTGTGAGATTGGGGGTCCTATTGAGGAGAAAAAGGAAATTAAATAGTATTAGAAAACAGTCATAGGAAAGAACAAACATGAAAAAGAAGAAAAAAGAGAAACAGCAAACTACAGAGAGGACATAAAAGAAAGATAGGAAAAAAGAGAAAAAATTGTTCAAAGGGAAAAGGGAAAATGAGAGAAAAGAAACTAAAGGAGAAACAAGGAGAGAAAAACTCAATCCTCCAAAAAATCCAATAAAGGAAGGGTAAAAATGATTAAAAATAGAAAAGTCAAAAAAAGATTGAGTCAAAGAACATTTTCTGTGTTGTTGAATGAGTGAGTTCTTCCCAAGATCTACAGTCTTGCAGTCCACCCAGTTGATTTTCTTCACCTCGCTTTAGGACCTATGGGTTTCTGAGGTGCCCCCTGCACTAAAAGCCCCTTTGGTCATTCACTCCAGACTGTGGTTATCACCAAGCCAAAGCATGTACTCGCTCCCTTGTTAGGGGGGAAGTTGGGAAATGCAATCGGCCTTCTGGTCTCTGCTGGACGTAGGCTTAGGCAGGAGTTCAAGTGAACTGCTGGACTTAATGTCAGCACAAGGTGCTGTTGTTCCCTTCTTTTCCTGGGCATTGTCCTGGCTCATGGTCTAGTCAGCTGGTTAGTCCCCACCTGGTACCCTGTGCCAAGGGGAAGCAAAATGTAGAGGCAGCTTGGAGCTGGTAGATGTTTCATCTTTGTGTCAGAGGATGCCATGCATCCGGTAGGAACCTGGTTGCTATGTCTTTACACACTGGAACTCTAATTCTGTCACTGTGCTTTCATTTACTAGGTGGAATATTTCTCTAAAGAGACATTGGTCTCACCTGTTGGTTTATGCAGTGATACCAAACATATAGGTAAGACGGGGGACATACTAGTCTATTCTGCCCTTTTATTTTACTAGCTTTTACAATAATGATTCAGTTAAAAGTAATCAATATTTCTTAAAGCTTGGAAAATCTAACAGTTTGAACAGTGTCTGCATGTTTTTGATAAGATCCTGGAGACTAAGCTGTAACTTGGCACTAGAGTATTTGCTTAGCACATGCAAGACCCTGAGTTCAATCCCTGGCAATCCCGTCCCTCTCCAAAACTTAGAAAGCTGTTTAAAAAGGAGCAAAGAAACGTAGCTGAGCATAGTGGTGCACACATGTAATCCCAGGACTTGGGAGATGCTGAGGCAGAAGGATCACAGCAAGTTCAAGCCTGGGTTACATAGTAAGTGCAAGACAAAAACAAAAACAAACCAAAAAAATATATATAGAGAGAGAAAGAGAAACTGAAAAGTGTAACAGGTCATTTTTTAGGTGTCTTAAACATCCTTTTATACCTATGGCTAGATTTATTCCTATGCTTCTGAACAGCCAGAACAAAGAGGGGAAGATAGAGTCTATACAGATGT
>RJWT010021542.1:0-17537 GCA_004365215.1 Cuniculus paca | reverse complement strand
AATTAAAAAGAGTTAGGGCCTTGTTCTGAATTAGGCTTTAGCTTATAGGAATGATGTGGCTGTTTGAATTTTCTATCCAAACTACTCAGTTTCTCCATATCAGCAATAAGTTTTTTTGTTTTCTTGTCATTCATGTGTTTGCTGGAGAAGCACTTAAATTTCCTTCAAGGACTTTCCCTTTGCATTCATACTTCAGTAAACTGGCACAAAAGGCCTGGCTTTCAGCCTGTCTCAGCTTCTGACATGCCTTCCTCACTGAATTTAATTCAAGCTTTTCATGTAAAGTGAGAGATGTGAGACTTGTTTTTGCACTTAAACACTTACAGGATATGTTAGGGCTACTAATTTGTCTGATTTCAATGTTTATTGACCTCAGGGACTAAGGAGACAAAAGAAGTTGGGCTCACAATGGGTATGGTGATGCACACCAGCAATCCTAGAACTCAGAAGGCTAAGTTAGGAGGATTGTGAATTCAAGGCCAGCCTGGGCTATATGGTGAGTTCAAGGCCATCCTAAACTACATAATGAGACCCTGTATCAAAAGAGAGAGAGAGATGGAGATTGGTTGGTTCAAGCAGCAGTCAGAACACACATTTACCCAATAAGTCAGCTGCCTTATATGGTCACAATTCATTTCACCCCATAACAGTTATAATATTAACATCAAAGATCACTGGCCACAGATCATCTTAATAGTATAATAATAGACTTCAAAATATTGTGAGAATTAACACAATGCGACACAAAGACATGGAGTGAACACAAGCTGTTGGAAAATTGGTGCTGACAGACTTGATCAATGCAAGGATGCCATGAAACTTCCATTTATAAAAATGCAGTCTCTACAAAGGGCAATAAAGCCAAGTGCAGTGAAACAAGGACTACTTGCACACGTAAAAATTGGTCATGAAATGGAAGGCTTAAAGAACACTGTTGTTATGGATTGGGTTGTGTATCCCAAAAAAAATATTCAAGTCCTAGCACCTGGAACCTATGTTAATGTGGCCTTATTTGGAAACAGGGTCTTTTGGATGTGGTCAGGATGAAGTTACATCACTTCTCAGCCTTTTGACTAAGATCAGGAGAAGGTGAGGGTGTACTGGGCTAGAGAGGGTCCTAATGCAATGATCTATGTCTTTGTAAGAGGTAAATTCAGACAAAACCAGGAATAATAGTAATGCATAGTAGTAGTAGCACATAGTAATAGAAGCAAAGAAGGGGATGATAAATCTTCAAGCTAAGAATTGCTAGCAGCCACAAGAAGCTAGGAAGATATAAGATAGATCCTCCTCTAGAATCTTCAGAGAGAGTGTGGACCTGCCAACATGCAGGTTTTGAATTTCTAGCCTCCAGAACTGTCAGAGAATAAATCTGTGTTGCTTTAAGCCACACAGTCTGTGGCAACTTATTAAATTATCTCTAGAAAATTAATACAGCTATCAGTCAATCTGTCCTAACATTTCCAGAACACTCAACCCAACAATAGAAGAAAACACTTTCTCTTCAAGTGCAAGTGACCAAGACATAGCTTATATTCTGGACCATCAAACAAGCTCTAATAAATTTTCAAGAGTTCAAGTCATACTAATTATATGCCCTGACCACAAAAGAATTAAATTATAAATCCATAACAGCAAAATAGTTGGAAAATCTCCAAATAAAACTAAATGACCCACTTATAAATAATCCACAATTGAAGAAGACTGGAAGCTAATGTTTGAAAAGTACATCTCTCACAAAGGTACTGGATCTGAAATATGTAAGAACCCTCAGAATTCAATAATAAGAAAGATAAATAGAATATAAAAATATAGGCAAAAGATTTCTGTTTTTGTTTTTTGATTTATTTGGTGTTTTGTTGATTTTGGGGGGACAGTCTCCCATTGTAGTCCAGGTTGGACTTCAACTCTCTAAGTAACTCAGACTAGTTTGAAACTTTTTCTCCCCCAGCCACCTGAATGATTAGATGAAAGGTGTGTGCTGCCACCCCTGCTCAGGCAAAAGATTTTAACAGACATTTTACCAAAGAGGATATAGGAAAGCCAAATAAGCCTATACAAAGATCTCAACATTACTGGCCATAGAGAAATGCAAATTAAGATGAGGGTGAAATACCACTACACTAGAACAGCTAAAAATCATGACTAATAACATCAAGAGGTAGTAAGAATGTGAAGTCACTGAAACTATACCCTATCAGTTGCAAATGACACTCACTTTGGAAAATAGTTTATCATTTTCTTTTTCTTTTATTTTAAAGGGAAAAAAGGCACAGGAAAATCAATAAGCAATCAAACAAACAAAAAAAGAACAACAAAAAACCAATAGTGATATAGAATTTCAAAACAATGGTAGAAATTTAACAATGGTTGTTATATTACATACTGTTAACTTCAAAATAGCTGCTCACGTTATCAGATACAGGTATACAAAATTGATCAAACAATATGATTTTCATTTGAACATTTTCTTTCCCTTTCAGTATATCTATTGTAACTTTTGGATCTTATTTACTTTCAGTTTCTTACACTAGAGAGAAAATATGGTATTTACACGTGTGAGTCTGATTTATTTCATTTATGAATATGGTCTCTATTTGCATCCATTTACCCATAAAAGCCTCTTTATAGCTGAGTAATACTCCATTGTATAAAAATACCACATCTTTTTTATCCATTCCATGGATAATGGGCATTTGTGTTGTTTCCAAGAACTGGCTGTTACAAATTGTGCAGCTATAAACATGGGTGCACATATATTGCTGCAGTATGATGTTTTCAATTCTTCTGGGAAATACCCAGAAGGAGAATAGCTGGATGGAATAGGACCTCCAATCCTAGTTTTGTGAGGAGTCTCCACACTGATTTCCACAGTGGTTTTACCAGTCTACACTTCCACCAACAACGTAGAAGGGTTCTTTTTTCCCCAAAGCCCCTCCAGCATTTGTTATTCATTGACTTCTTGATGTTAGCCATTCTTTCTGGAGTGAGATGATATCTCAGTGTTGCTTTAATTTGCATTTCTTGAATGACCAGTAATGTTGAACATTTCTTCATATATCTATTTGCCATTTGTATTTCTTCATCTAATAATTGTGTATTCATCTCAGATGCCCATTTTTGGATTGGGTCTTTGAATTTAGGGGGCCTGATTTTTTCAATTCTTTATACATTCTTGATAGAAGTCCTTTGTAAGAGTGATAGTTGGCAAAAATCTTTTTCCAAAACTTTGGATTTTCTTTTCACTCTGTTGGTGATTTGTTTAGATATGCAAAAGCTTACTAATAAGATGAGATTCCATTTGTTGATTCTTTGAAGTACTTCCCATGAAGTTCAGTTTTGTACATGAACTCTCTGCCTACCCCATGTCTTCAAGATTTCTATCTACTTTCTCTTCCAGTAGATTTAGTATTTCTGTGTTAATATCTAGATCTTTGATCCATTTTGCCTCTAGTTTAGTACATGGTGATATGCATGGGTCTAGTTTAAGTCTTTGGCATGTGGAAAGTCAGTTTTCCAAAAACCACTTATAAAATAGGTTATCTTTCTTCCAATAAATGTGTTTGATGCCTTTGTCAAAGATAAGATGGCTGAGTGTGTTTGTAGTTGTGTCTGTATCTTCTTTTCTGTTCCATTGATCCTCAGGTCTGTTTATTTGCCAGTACCATGCTGATTTTATCATAGCAGCTTCATAGTATAATTTCAAGTAAGGGATTTTGATGCATCCTACCTTCCCTTTGTTGTCTAGGATTGTCTTTGCTATTCTAGGTCTCTTCTGGTTCCACATGAATTTTCAGAATGTTTTCTCTAGGTCAGTGAGGTATGCTAATGGTATTTTGATAGAGACTGTGTTAAGTCTGTACAACAGTTTTGAGATTAAGGCCATTATCATAATGTTGGTTCTTCGTATCCATGAGCAAGGGTTACCTTTCCATTTTCTGAATTCATCTTCAATTTCTTTTTTCAGAGTACTGTAATTTTCAATGTATAAATCTTTTACTTCCTTTGTTAAATTGATTCCTAAGTATTTCAGTTTTTGGAAGTTATTGTGAAGGGCATGGTTTCCCTAATTTCTCTCTCAGTGAGTTCGTTGTTTGTATACAGGAATGCTATTGACTTTTGAGTGTTGATTTTGTACCCAGCTATGCTGCTTAATTTGCTTATTAAGACTAGAAGTCTTTTGGTGGACTTTTTTGGGTCTACTATGTGGAGTATCATATCACCTGTGAATAATAATAATTTAACTTCTTCCTTTCCTATACTTATTCCTTTTATTTCTCTTTCTTGTTCAGTTGCTCTGGCTAATGTTTCTAGAACTATACTGGATAGGAGAGGTAAGAGTGGACGTCTTTGTCTTGTTCCTGATTTTAGAGTGAAACCTTTGAGTTTTTGTCCATTTAATGTTGTTAACTGTTGGTTTGTCATAAATGACTTATATCAGACTGAGGCAAAGACCATCTATTCTGATTTTCTCTAGGGTTTTTACTATGAATGAGTGTTGTATTTTATCAAAAGCTTTTTCTGCATCTATTGAGATGATCATGTGATTTTTGTCTCTGGCTCTGTTGATGTGGTGTATTACATTTATTGATTTGCATATGTTGAACCATCCTTGCATTCTTAGGATGAATCCCACTTGTTCATGGTGTACAATCTTCTTGATGATTTACTGCATTCTGTTTGCCAATATCTTATTGAGAATTTTTGCATCTATGTTCATTAGGGAGATTGGCATATAGCTCTCTTTTTTTGGGTGGGTCTTTCTCTGGATTTGGTATTAGGGTAATGCTTACCTCCAGGAATGAGTTAGAAGCCTGAGGTACAGCATTAGGTTGTGTTTGTTCCATTTTCCTGATGTGAGAATTCACTGCTACAAATTTCCCTCTGCGGACTGCTTTCATTGTGTCCCACAGGTTCCAGTAAATTGTATTTGCATTTTCATTCAATTGTAGATATTATATGATTTCTTCTGTGACCCATTGGTTGTTTAGGAGAGTATTATTTAATTTCCATGTATTTATGGAGTTTTTGTGGTTTCTTTTGCCATTAATTTACAATTTCATTGCACTATGGTCAGATAATATGCATAGGATAATTTGCTTTGCATAGGATAATTCCTTTGCATTTACTTAAGCATGTTCTATGGGCTGGAATATGGTCTATTTTGGAGAAAGTCAATTGTGAGGCTGAGAAGAATGTATATTCTGATGTTGTTGAGTGGAACACTCTGCACATGTCTACTAAGTCCATTTGTTCATAGGTTTGGTTCAGTTCTGTCATTTTTTGGTTAATTTTTTGTCTAGTTGATCTATCTCTTTGTAATGACAGAGTTTTGAGGTCCCCTGTTATGATTGTGTTATTGCTTCTTTGATTTTGCTTGCCTATTAATATTTGTCTGATATAGTTGGGTGCTCCTGTATTTGGTGCATACATATTTATATTGTTATCTCTTCCTCTTAGAATTTCCCCCTGACAAGTATGTAGTGACCTTACTATCTCTTTGGATCATTCTTGGTTTGAAGTTCACATTGTCTGCAAACAGAATAGCTACCCCACTTTTTTCTGGGTTCCTGTTGCATGGAATATTGTTTTCCATCCTTTGACTTTCAGTCTATGAATTTCCTTTGGAGTTAAATGTGTTTCTTGTATACAGCATACTATTGGATTTTGTTTCTAATTCACTCTGCTACTCTGTTTCTTTTGATTGGTGAATTGAGGCCATTTACATTGATGGTTATAACTGATATGTATTGGCTTATCTTTGTCATGTTATCTTTCTGTTGTTGGTTCTCTACTTTTTTTCTCTGTTTAAGTGCTTGCTGGTATGGTGGTTTCTTTCTGTTTTTGCTCTTGGAGTTGTGGTCATCTTTATCTCTTTCTTGAGTATCCTTCAGTACTCTTTGTAGTGTTGGTTTTGTGGACATGAATTTCCTCAGTTGTCCTTTGTCAAAGAAGTATCTTATATCTCCATCAATTTTGAAAGATAGTTTTGCAGAGTACATCAATCTGAGTTGGAAGTTGTTTTCTTTCAGGACTTGAAATACTTCACTCCAAGCTCTTCTTGACTTGATGGTTTCTGTTGAGAAGTCTGCCATGATTCTGATGGATTTTCCTTGATAGGTGATCTGTTTCTTTTCTCTGACAGTTTTTAATATTCTGTTCTTGGGTTGAATTTCTGGAATCTTGATTATTATATGTCTGAGTATAGATTTATTTTGGTTATGGATAGTTGGAATTCTATATGCCTCACTTATCTGTATGTCAGACTCTTTTCCCATGTTTGGAAAATTTTCTGGTATTACTTCCACAAACAATCTTTTTACATCATTTGTGCTAATTCTTCCTTTTTCATTGACCCCTATCAGTTTTATATTGTTTTTCTTTGCCTCATCTTTCAGTTGTTGAATCGTTGTCTGCTGGTTCCTTATTATTAAGAGATCTTTCCTTTCCTCATGATTAACTTCCATCCTGTCTTCAAGGTCTGAGAGTCTATCTTCAGCTTCACTCAAACAGTTTTACCAACTTTCAGTGGAATTTTTAATTTCCTGAATATCTCTTTGAATCTGTTTCATGCATACTAATACTTTCCTATATTGTTCATTCAAGGTTTCCACCATTTTCTTATGTTCCTCTATTTTTTTAATCTATGTCTTCTTTAGGTATGCTCAACATTTCTTTCATAATGGTTGTAATTTCTTTCTTTACCTAAGAGATTATTTCTGATGTTATTTCCTCTACAACCTCATGGAGTTGTTTCTTTACTTTAGTTACTATCATTTCAGAAATTTCAGTTGTGCAATTTCCAATTTCTTCCATCTCAATGTCTCCTGAGCTTGCTCTCTGTGGGCTGGAGGTCTGGGATTATCATTTTGCTCCTCTGTTTTGTCATTTTCCTAGGTTCCTCCAGATGAGTTAAGCCCAAGGAACTTCTTGGGCTGACTGTCCCATGGTGTAAATGGGTGAGCCAGGTACCTGGGTTCCTCTGAACTGAGGTTCATGTGGTGACAGAAAAATGATGGGTAAGGCTTCTGCCCTCCCTTGGCTCCCCAGGGCTCCCTCCAATGGCAGAGAATCTTTGGGCAGGGCTCTTCTGTACCTGTGCTTCTCTCTGGGGCACTGCACAAGTGGTTCCTGGGCACTTCACTGGACTGGGTGGGGCTCAGCTCCTCCAAGACCTATGAGATTGGCCAAGGTGCTCTCCTGATTAATGGCATCAGGGCATTGCACTGGGCTGGGTGAAGCTCTGATCTTCCAGGACCCACACTGCTAGTAGAGGTGCTCCCTCAATGGACAGGGCTGGGGTGCTGGACTGGGAGGAGCTCTGATCCTCTGGGACCTGTGCAGCCAGCTGGGGCCCTCCCACAATGGACTGCACCAGGACACTGGGCTGGGCAGAGCATGGAACCTCCAGGACCCACAAGGGTAGCCAGGGTACACCCCTGAAGTATGGTGCCAGGGCATTGCTCTGGGCTGTGCATAGCTTGAAACCTCCAAGACTCATGCAGCCAGCTAGCCAGGGAATTCCCCAAAGGACTGCACCAGGACACTGGCCTGGGTGGAGCTTAGATCCTATGAGACCCACACAGCTGACCAGGGCACTCCCCTGGTGGATAGCATCAGGGCTCTGGGCTGGACTGGGTGGAGCTCAGAACCTCCAGGACTACATGGCTAGCCAGAGTGCACCCCTGAAATCTAGTATGACATTTTCTTAAATGTCTTAAATGTTTCTGTATACCTACTACATCATCCAACCACTTTACTCCTAGTTACTTACCCAAGGGCAGTGGAAGCTTGTGTCTATACATACAAAACTTTGTATACAAACATACATAGTACCATTATTTGTAAATGATCAAAATATGAAACAATGCTAATGTCCACCAACAGGTGACTGGGCAAACAAAATGTGAAATGAACATGCGATGAAATATTACTCAGCATAAAAATTATAACTACTGATACACATACCAGCATGAGTTAATCCTAAAATAATTATCCTGAGTGACAGTAGTAAAAAAAGAAAGTGCGTATCAGATTATTCCTCTTATATAAAATGCAAAGTGATCCACACCAACAGAGAGCAGATCAGTGGTTCATGAGGACAAAGATGGGGGCAGAAAGAAAGGGGTAAAAAAGAGAGACTTCAAAGGGCATTAGGAAATTTTTGTTCTTTCTAAAAGAGTAGTGGTGTAATCCCAGCACCCTAGGAGACTAAACAGGAGGGTTGCAAGTTTGAGACCCTGTCTCAAAGTAAAAAATAAAAAAGGCTAGAGATGGAGCTCAGTGCAAAGGCGGCAAAAAATTTAAAAAAAAAAGTACAATAAACTCAGGGAATAAAATTTAGCTCCAGCTTAATTTCCATGTCAGATCTGGGGAGAAACTCCTCAGCCAGATCTGCAGAACCAGCAAGCAACACCGGCCTGAGGAAACTGCCACACACAGATGTCCGTGCTTGGAGAGCAGAAGCTGGACTGTGCCCCTCAAAGCCGTGGGGTACAGTCGCTCCAGACCTTGGGGCGTGACCTGTGTGTCCAGAAGGTGCAGTGTGGGATCAAAAGGATACCATTCAAGCCTTAAGAAGTTGTCTCAGTAGGCTTTTTATTGTATAGATTTACTGGTATATGTCTGCAATACATAATAATTACAGTCCTACTAGGCAAATGGTACATACATGCACGGCATCTTAATCATTTTATTTCCCCTTCCCTCCCCATCCTCCTCTCTACCCTAGATCCCCTTTCTATCTCCATAAATTTCAACAAGCAAACAAAATGTACGATCTGTGTAAGTGTGTTAGAAGGACTTCTATCTTCCCTGCTTCCATCTTACATATATTTGCACATTTAATCATCACAACCATCCAATGGGTGTTTGGACACTATTACAATTCCTGTCTTATAGGTGAGGAAAGTGAAGCATGGTGAGTTCACATCACACAGTTATTAACTGTAGAGCCTGGATGGAAACCCAAGCTTTCTGGGTCCTAACACAAGACTCTTAAACACTATACTAAACGCCCATTCCAAGGGGCAGATAACCTGCCTAAAAGAGCCACAGGCACTTCGTGACCCACCCTTCTGTCCATCCTCATCGGTCAGTCATCCAGGCCAAGACTGAGGACACTAAGAGGCAAGTGCCTGGGGAAGCACTCAAGGGTCCCCAGAGCCACAGGGCAAGGAGGGATGAAATTCAATAGAAAGAGAATCCAAAAGAAGGGAAAGTACCTATTTTCCCTAACAGCTATAATAGTCACCACATGGAATGACCCAGAGGGTGCAGACAAAAAACTTGACCTCTCTGAGAAACTAAGTCAAACAAGCAGAGCAGCCTTGCTGGAGTTGGACAAATACCAATTGGAAGGTTTCTCAAGCCCAGAGGAAGGCATTGGTTTTGACCTGTTCAACAATTCTTACATGGTTGACTGGTAAGAGTAGCATTGCTAATAATTATCTGCATTGTGCTTTCTTCCACAAAAAGGGCAGAGTCCTGGGGTTCCACAAAGAAGGGGGTCCTGTGAGAAACTCGGCAGATTGGGGCATCTTCTCCAAAGTCTTCCTGATTCCAGGCCTCTCCTAACAGTCAGGAAGGGAGCCTTTGATATTTCAGTGTTTTCCATGGCTCTTATTTTACCTTCAAAGGGATATTTTATGCAACAGGAAAAAATTAAAACTGATTCAGAAGGTTTTTTTCCTCAATTTTCTGCCAAGATTATTCCCTCAAAGGAAAAGCACAGCTTTTTCTACCCAAGAACACAAAAATTAACTAAAAAACATGAAGTCACCTAAAACATTCAGTTCTTTGAGTAAGATAGGTCTGGCACACAGAACAGTCTCTTGAAAAAAATTGGCGACTCTTACATCAAATCCAGGAATATTGCCTTCATAACCAACAGTCTCTTCAGGGAACATCAAATAGCTCAGGTTTTTTGGCAAAAAGCTACCTGCTCTTTACTGATTCCAAACACTCATGTCTCTGATCTTAGTAATTCTAAACTATGAGACCACTTTCTGTAGCAAATGTTTTTCAATGCTCCCTTTACTGCCTTAAAATAAAATTTATAAAAAATGGTAATTTGCATACACATTATTTTTAACAACACTACAATAAAATCTCTTGACTATAATGTAAAGGAGAACTGAAAAAAAGGGAATTTACAATAAAGTGATACACATGCCTATAGGTTGAGGCACAGTTACACCATAAGACAAGTGGAGTTAATCAATGGCTCTATAAATGGAATTGTCAGATATCTGACATCTGCAAACACCTACTGATTTAGATGTTTCACACTGGCGAGTCAAATGTCAAAAGTAGCAAGGTTGTTATACAATATAGTGTTCCAAAATAGAAACCAATTCTTGGTAAAGTACCAAACAAATCAAGTGTACACTTCCACCAATTTACACAGTATCTGTAGTCATGGAAGATTCAGTTCTTTAAAACCATGCAAAAAAAATTTGTGCCATGAATGTAGCTCAGTGGCACAGCACCTGCCTGGTAAGCGTGAGGTCCTGGGTTCATTTCCTGTTACCAAAAAAAATTGTGAATTTATGTGTAAAAGGTAATTGGGTTCTACATACCAAATTATAAACAGGTTTCTACCTATCTGAATGGTGACTCTGAGGCATTCAAGTTTTGCATAATACCGAACAGTTCTTGCTCTTGTAAAACAAGCAATTTGCCCTCACCTTCGTCCACCCAATGCCTCTGGTACCCCTCAGACAACCTAAGTCACCACCCAGTTGTCCAAAAGCCTTGGGAGGGGAGCATCCTATGAATGATAGGGCATAATTTTGTCTATAGGCTTAGGAGTGAAAACTCTATTTTAAAAGAAATCTCACTTTGAAGTTCAATTTTTCAGGCTTAGCTTTGACCTCAGTACCATCTGTACCAGCAGAACTGGAAGCACATTTAAATTTCTGGAGTCATATCTTTAATTGAAATCTCAATTTCACCATCAAGTCACTCAGTTATACCTGGGTGAGTTTGAACAATTGGTTTAATCTTGCTGATCATCAGTTCTGCTTCTATACAAGGGAGACAATGATGTTTTCACAGCAGTACCACAAATTGGACTCACACCCAGCTCAATCACGTCTTCTTGGCCACACACTAATCGGCCATTTTGCCCAACTCCTCAATATCCAGTGCGGCTCAAAGATTTAAACCAATCTGACCATTTAAAGGATCTCTCTTTTGAGTAATGTGGACAGTCTCCAGGTGAAAACAAATATTGAGGCTCTTGTCTAGACTGATTTCATGGGCAGTTGAGAATCTCTAGGGGAAAAAAATATTTAAGCTGTCAGCTGGACTGGTTTCTTACACTCAAGGGGGGCCCCACACCTGGTTCAATGCTCTGCTGGAATACTTAATTGTTGAACAAGAGGCTTGCATTTTCATTTTCTCGAGGGCTTAGAAAATAAAATAGTCAATGCTGGCTTTCAGAAAACTGTTTCCTTCCCTTGCTTCTCACCTTAAATTGGCATCTGAACGGCAACTTAGAGGAAGTGTCGATGAGTCCTCGTGGCACTGGAATAAGCATCCCCTGGTTTCATGTGGGTCACTGGTATGCAGTGGGAAATTGCTCCTGGTTACCAGGAAAAAGACCAGTATTAACTGGGGAGTTCTTGCTTGGTCAGGACCCAACAGTGCTTCTGCATGATTCAGCTTCACCCCTACTATGTTGGCCGCAGCAAGAGGTGCGACAGCTCTGCCCCTCATCCAGTCTACCGACCTGGAAGTCCATCCAGTGCCGCTGGGGCAGGGTGGGCATGGGTACCTAAAGGTCAACTCAGTCTTGTCACACTACCCATAAAAAGAGGAAACTGGGAGCTGCACAGGAAAACAAAACCACAAGATTCCCTTTATCTAGACATGCTATATGGCTAAGTTGGCACAGATGGGCAGAACAAGAGATCTGCTTTCTAGAACCCTCAACTAGGAAACGGACAATGGCTACTTTCCTTGCCCTTGCTGTTTCCTGCTGTTATAATACAGCCAGCTTCCTCTTCCCATGCCAAGGGAGAAAATCACAAGACAAACATGCTCTTTTCTTCCTATTCCTTTCTACTATCTCCTTATCCAAAAAAAAAGGTAAGGAGGTTTTTCTTTACTTTTCCTGTGTCATATCATCCTGCTTTCTGATGCCAGTGTTACAGTTAAGCCCTAATTGTCCACAGAGATATCTTCTTTATATGATGGGGACCCTTTTTTCTTGGCTCAGCTAGTAATGTGTGAAATGGGAAATAAAGTTATTTAGCAAAACTTTTGTCTCTGTAGTACCTGATTAAGAGGTTAGCTGGGCGTGGTGGTGCACACCTGTAATTCCAGCACTCGGAAGGCTGAGGCAGGAGGATTGCCATGAACTCGAGACCAGCCTGGGCCATAAAGTGAGTTCAAGGTCAGCCTGAACTGCATAGCAAGACCCTGTCTCAAAAAAAAAAAAAGGGTTATCTGGGCATAGTTGTGCACTTCTATAATCCCAGCACCCTGGGAGACTGCGGCAGCGGAGCACAAGTTCAACCCCAGCCTGGGCAACTTAACAATTTGGCAGTACTCCGCCTCAAAATAAAAAATTTAAAAAAATATTTTTTCTCAGGATTCAATCCACAGTACTGTAAAGAGGGAAAAAAATATATATATATATATGTAACACTGAAGGGAATGTACAGTGTGATGTTGACTCTGCAACCTATCTCTAGCTAGCAGTTTGTGTGATGTCCAACAATCACAGAGTACAACTATGTTTGCCTCAAATTTTTTAAATATTTGACAACACCACTATGGAGATAGTATGGCATCCCAGGGCACCTTGGCCACCGCTGGGGAAGTACAGGGTTAGAATGAAAGTGGGAGTGTGCCGTGGTAGATGGCTGTGGTAACGGCCCCATGAATCATGTCTTTCTCTAGCCACAGTTGTGCAATCTCCTCTACACTGACTTGTGCCAATGTGATTGGCTTTGACCAGTGAGACACTAGCAAATGGGATGCAGCTCTAAATGTAGATATGCACCAAGGTTTGCCCTCTCCTGCTTCTGGAAGCCTGCAGCACATGCCACCATCCAGGATAAGACCTTCCAGAGCTCCCAGTCATGTCAGTAAGTCCCACTGAGATGATCCAGCTTCACCGAGCCATCCCAGACTGAAAAACTGGTTACTGATCACCAGAATCATAAAACCTGAACTTTCTTTGCCTTTAACCTTAACGTTTTTGGTGTCTTTGTGCTACAAAAGTTAACTGATACAATATTAAAGTAGTTAGTCTTTATAATGCAGGCAATGAAAAAATCATTAAAAGCAAGTTGAATAGAGTTACTTAGTGGCTGAATGGATAATCACTCTATTTTCGGAATTCCTCATGGTACCCAGTCTTACAGCCTCAAGAACAGATCCTGAACTCAGAACAATTCCAATGCATCAGATTAAAGCATTTACTTCATTTATTTGAATCACCACTTCTAAAATTATAATGTAAATGATATTTAATCTGTAAGGAAGCCTGTTTTAGGAACCAGAGTTCCTAAAATTATAATGAAAATAATAATCTGTAAGGAAAACATAAATCTTAATTTGTTTGTCAAAAAAGTAAACAGAACTTTTTTTGCAAGAATGATATTTAAAAAGTAGTCAGATGGGTCCAGTAGTGCATGCCTATAATCCCAGCATTCCGAGAGGCTGAGGCAGGAGAATCACAAGTTCAAGCCCAGCTTAGGCAGAGAGGATGTAGCTCAGTGCTAAGGAACAGAGTTCAATCCTGGAAAAAAAAAGTCATATCATTGACCACTGTGACTATGGAGGCCAAAACACAGCAGCAAACTCAGAAATAAGTTAAAATGACCTCACAGCTGCAAAGAGAGGTACACCACAAGATGCTGGATTTCAAGGTTAATCAGACCCATTCTGAACCAAAAACACTTGAGTAATGTAGCAGGGTCTCAAAAGCACCAGAATTCATGGATTCTTCCTTGCAACAGTTTTCAGTGGGAGGAGGGTAGAGGTAGACAAACCAGCAGTCTAAAAACCACAGGTATGATCTTGAAAGAACAGTCACTCTCCAGGAGTCCAGGGTTTAATGAGCACAGAGAATGTAATCATTCTGTAGCATGATAAGACATTCTTTACAAGGATGGGACTGAACAATCAAGAAGATATTGAACATTTATTGAAATTAATTGGAAATTCTTCAACAAGGTTTCCATTTTAAAATGATTAAGGAACATAATGTAGGCTCTTCAGTCAATACTAGCTACCCAAAGAATTCAGATATGTGGAAAACTCCATTTCCCTGGAGCCAGTGCACCAGAGGATAATTCTGGCATCTCAATGAATTAGAGGTGACCCTGTGTACCAGCTCCCACCGACCTTATTACTATCCACAGTTCTATTCACTTGAGTGAGAGGATTCTTCTATCCTGCAACAGCCTCATGATTGAGATTTTGAGTTTCCTCATACAGCTGTTTCAGCCTCCTGGGAAGGAGATCAGATAGGGTAATAGAGAAGTGAGGTGTCTTTAGCCTCATGTGAGTGCACAAGTGAGCTTCTTTCTGACAGGGTGAGGCTCTGCAGAGACAGCAGGGAGGTGGAGTCAGCCACACATAACCAGGAGCTCTTGTTCAGAAGAGGTGTATATATAAGAGAGGTGTCCACCTGGAAAAAACTGACCCAGTTCTAGGCCTTCTGCCTTTGACCAAGACTGTGGTTACCTTCACCAAAGAAACTGCCCAAAGACAAAGGAATAAGTATGATAAAGCATGCACCAGCCATTGTTTAGTTACTTTTCTCTCATTGCTGAGACAAAATACCCTACACCCAAAGTTAAAAGGGGAAAGGTTTACTTAGCTTACAATTTGTAGAGGTTTTAGTCTGTGGTTGGCTGACTCCAAAGCAGGGTGGCATGGCAGAAGGGCATCACAGAGGAGAAACAGTTCATGGTAAGCAAAAACAAGCAAGCAATAGAGAAGACAAGCCTCTTTCTGTCCCTTATATTGTATCCAGGCTACCAGGATAAGGGCGGTGCCAATTCAGTCAGTGTCTCCTGTGGGGAAAGAGTATGCATATTCTATGTAAGTGGAAGGATGAGCAGAACTCATGTGACCAGAAGGAAAAACGATGGAGGGTGTAAGTTAGATAATTCCCAGAAACCATTTCCTTCTCTTCCTGGACACAGTGCTGCAGTCCACCTCCCAGTCTCCCTGGAAGCTGACATGGAAGCTGTCTCATTTCTGACCAATGGAACGTGGACAGAAGTGACATCACCACCCTGCTTCAATCCATTCTGCATCTGACTGATGACCTTCCATGCCCTCTCCCTTCCAACACTAGAGATGACTGGGACAACCTTAGGCATCGTGTGGTAAAGGGGACAGAGCCACAGAATGGAGAAGCCCACATCCCTGAAGACATTCTAGACAAGACTGCAATTGACCATTACCTGAGCAAAAATTCAATCGTCGTTAATCACATTAAGCACCTAAGGATTGGGAGTTTATCTGTTACCACTGCAAAGTTATCCTAATTGATGTACAAGCAGAGAGAACAGTTCCAGCAAGATAAGAGGGCTGAAATTCATGATAGAGCCTGAGAAGGATGAGCTGTCTTCTGGCACAAACTCGGGCACAGAGAAAGTGTCAAAGAAGATCATGAGCTTAAAAAACAATATTCTTTTGAGCTAATTCCAATAGGTCTTGAATGCTATGCAAATATTCAGACTTTATTCTACAAAAAATAGGAGCCATCAAAAAAAAATTTTTTTCCCTGATTTAAACCTATGCCTTATATCCTGCCTTTTCTGAAGCAAATGAAAATCCAAATCCTTTACACATAGTTGTCCCACTAAAACTGAGAATATAAAATATATGACTGGCAAGCTGACAACAGTTTTTACACCTTGTTAAAGTTGTGACTCCTATCAGAATGGATCTTGCCAAATTCATTAAGAAAATCGAGAAATTTAAAAAAAAAAAAACCTTAAGAGAAAACCTCAAGTTCTGCAGTCTTCTTTTTTGTGAAACTTTGGTGGAGGGAGGGGTATGTAAATGTGTGAAATGTTTTCAAGTAATGACTGGTATTCACCTAGCAAAACAGAACATGAAAACGGGGCTTTAATTAAAGTCACATTTATCAAGCTCCTTCCATGTGACAGGTGTTTAATAGATACTTATGATGGAAAGATAAAAGAATCATTATCAAACTAACATGAGTTAGGCATGCACGCAGGTTACCCAGGATGCATCAGGACACGGGCTATTATAAAACCTGGACTCACTAGGTCTATGTGGTTGTCAGAGAAGAAGTTTCTTAGTCTGATACAGAAGAACCTTCTTGATTGGACCCAATCTACTTTACAGGATCACTTGCTCTCATACCTGTCCTATACCTTTCCACCTCCAAACTTTGCCCCCATCTTGAACTATTTCCCTGCCCCATGCTGGCCACCATTTAAGGTTCCAAGATTCCACCAGTGAAGTTTTCCCTGGTTCCCATGGGTTGCAGAATTTCATTTCTTTATAGACCCATTGGTCCTCTGCTTTGTGTCATAGGTATTTTCTGATTTGCTGATCTTGTAAGTTTCCAAAACATAATGCCCTGGGACCCAGGAGTGTTTCTATTACTCTTTCATACTCCCAACGCCAAGTATAGAACCCTGTGCATACATGGTAGATGCTTGCTAAGTATTTTCTGAAATTTAGAAATTTAAACCTAAGCTCCAAGCCCTGGGGTCCCAGCTTCTACAGACACCCATATTCACTACAACTCACTTTTTGGTCCAGAGCTTAACTGTTGAGTGATGTATGATGTTTTCTTGCAGGAGAAAGAATTTTGTGAGAGAATTCAGTGACCATGGGAAAAGAAAGTAAAAACAGGGAGGAGCTAAAGACGGCAGAACAGTAAGCAGAAGAGTAAACAGTCTCTGAGAGAAACAGTTCAGATGCTGGAATATAACATCATGGAGAGGACAAGAAGGAAGAAACTGGGTCCCCTGAACCAAGGAAGAATCTAAAATATGACTCGAAGCCCACAAAGAGAATGAAAAGAATTTAAATGAAGAAGAAGGTGGTGGCTGGCAGCACCTCAGCCTGGAGCTGGATTCACCGTGCCAGAAGAGCTGCTGAGCCTGGAGACATGCGGTCACGGTTGTGGTCACAGTCGTGGTTGCGGTCATGGTCACAGCTGCAGTCGACCCCAGAGGTCTCTGCGGAGAGGCGCGTGGGTGAAGGAGAGTGGATGCGGAGATCTGCACTGGCTGCTGGTGAGTGCTTGGAATCCACACCCCCGCCCCACGGGACAGAGTGATCAGCTGGGCTCCGTCTTGGAGCCGGGCAGGTTATGCCTGAAGCCAAGACTGCTAACCACTTCTGGTGTCAGGGCCAGGTTGTGGGCGGACCCATGGAAGCTGATTGATCCGAGATCCACTCACATGCACATTTCAGGTAATATTGCGTAGGTTCCTAAACAGCTTAGATTCACAGGGCCTGACCAGGTCTGCTCCCCTGCAAACCCTGGGAGGCTTGGTCCCCAGTTCAGTGCAGAGACACAC
>RJWT010021541.1:0-17538 GCA_004365215.1 Cuniculus paca | reverse complement strand
GAATTCTACAAGAAATCCAAGGAAGACTTAATGCCAACACTCCTCAAACTCTTCCATGAAATTGAAAGGGAAGCAATTCTCCCTAAGTCATTCCTGGAAGCAAGTATTACCCTAATGCCAAAAAAAGAGAAGACCCAACCAAAAAAGAGAACTACAGACCAATCTCCCTAATGAACATAGATGCGAAAATCCTCAGGAAAATACTGGCAAACAGAATGCAGCAAGTCATCAAGAAGATTATACACCATGACCAAGTGGGATTCATCCC
Source organism: Cuniculus paca (assembly GCA_004365215.1). Taxonomy (NCBI): domain Eukaryota; kingdom Metazoa; phylum Chordata; class Mammalia; order Rodentia; family Cuniculidae; genus Cuniculus; species Cuniculus paca. The sequence continues at coordinate 17,270 of RJWT010021541.1, read as the reverse complement.
AGGGATGCAAGGATGGTTCAACATACGCAAATCAATAAATGTAATGCACCATATCAATAGAGCCAAAGATAAGAACCACATGGTCATTTCAATAGATGCAGAAAAAGCTTTTGATAAAGTCCAACACTCATTTATGATAAGAACCCTACAGAAAATTGGAATAGATGGCCTTTACCTCAATCTGAGAAAAGCCATCTATGACAAACCAACAGCCAGCATCACATTAAATGGGAACTCTAAAATTGGGAACAAGACAAGAATGTTCACTATCACCATTCCTATTCAATGTAGTATTGGAAACATTAGCTGGAGCATTTAGCCAAGAGAAAGAAATGAAAGAAATAAGGATAAGAAAGGAAGAAGTTAAATCATCATTATTTGCAGATGACATGATACTCTACATAGAAGACCCCCAAAACTCCATTGAAAGACTTCTAAATGTAACAGCCAAACTCAGTAATGTAACTGGATACAAAGTCAACAATCAAAAATCAATGGCATTCCTGTACACAAACAACAAACTCACTGAGAGAAACATAAGAGAACCTACACCCTTCGCAATAGCATCCAAAAAAATGAAATACTTAGGAATCAATTTAACAAAGGAAGTAAAAGATTTATTCAGTGAAAATTAAAGTACTCTGAAAAAAGAAATCAAAGAGAATCTCACAAAATGGAAAGACATTCCTTGTTCATGGATAGGAAGAAAAAAATGTTGTGAAAGTGGCCATTTACCCAAAATTGTTATACAGATTTAATGCAATTCCAACCAAAATACCATTAGCATACCCCTGAGACCCGGAGAAATCATTCTTAAAATTGATCTGGAACCAGAAGAGACCTAGAATAGCAAAGGCAATTCTAGGCAACAAAGGCAAGGCAGGGGGAATCGCAATCCCTGACTTGAAATTATACTACAAAGCTACTGTGATAAAATCAGCATGGTACTGGAATCAAAATGCACCTGAAGATCAATGGAATAGATTAGAAGATGTGACCCCAACTACAAACACACTCAGCCACCTTATCTTTGACAATGGTACCAAACATGTTCACTGGAAGAAAGATAGCCTCATTAATAAGTGGTGCTGGAAAAATTGGCTTTCCATATGCCAAAAACTAAAACTAGACCCATGCCTATCACCATGCACTAAACTAGTGTCAAGATGGATCAAAGATCTAAATATTAAAACAGAAACACTAAATCTGCTGGAAGACAAATTAGGTAAAAATCTTGAAGACATGTGGGAAGGCAGAGAATTCATGAAGAAAAATCTACTGCACAGGAATTACTTCTCAGAATCAATGACTAGGATCTCATCTTATTAAAAAGTTTTTGCATGTCAAAAAAAATCTCCAACAGAATGAAAAGAAAACCCATGAATCAGGTAAAAATCTCAGTCAACTCTCCCTCAGACAAAAGACTTCTATCTAGAACATTTAAAGAATTAAAAGAATCAGGCCGCCGAAATTCAAAGACCCGCTTCAAAAATGGGCATCTGAGATGAAAACATACTTCTCAGCTGAAGAAATACAAATGGCAAATAAATATATGAAAAAAGTTTATCATCATTGGTCATTAGAGAAATGAAAATTAAAACAACACTGAGATACCATCTCACTCCAGGAAGAATGACCAAGATCAAGAAATCCACCAATAACAAATGCTGAAGAAGCTGTGGTGAAAAAAGGAACCCTTTTCCACTGTTGGTGGGATTGTAGACTGGTGCAATCACTGTGGATATCAATGTGGAGGTTCCTTAAAAAGCTGAGATTGGAAGTCCCATTTGACCCAACTATTCTGCTTCTGGGCATATTCCCAGAAGAATTGAAAACATCATACCACAGAAATTGTGCCCCCATGTTTATAGCAGCACAATTTGTAATAGCCAAATCTTGGAAACAACCCAAATGCCCATCAATTGAGGAATGGATAAAGAAGATGTGGTACTTTTATACAATGGAGTATTATTCAGCTATAAAAAATGATCACATTGAGGCTTTTATAGGTAAATGGATGCGACTTGAGACCATACTCATAAGTGAAATAAATCAAACCCACATGTGTAAACACCATTTTGTGTCCCTAGTGTAAGAAACTGAAAGAGTAAATAAGATACAAAATCTTCAATAAATATTGTGAAATGGTAAGAAACTGCTCAAAAGGAAAAAACAACTCAGATAGGGCAGAGAAAAGAAGGAAGGGAAAAGAAAAAGGATGTAAGTTTGTATCTATACACTTAAGATAGCTAAGATGATTGTTCTACTAATTCTATTAGTTCGTGGAACAAAATAGTTAATGTTCATAGGATTAGATCAATTTTGCATGTCCATATCCTGTAATCTCAGTAACTCTTTGGAAGATAGCTATACAAATTAACAACCTTCATTATGTTCCTACCACCTTGTTTTGAAAGCCTATATTGTTATTGTTTTGGGCTCTCTGTTACTGTTATTTATTTGCCTCTTTTGTTTCTTGTTTTTCCTGCGTTTTGTTTTGTTATTCCTTCTAACACAGAAAGGATAGAGCTACATGTATAGGCTTATACATGCTTAAAACCATTCCTAAAGAGTTTACAAGAACTGATTTTATTAAAGGTGATGGCATGAACAGCTACGTTGAAGAAAACAAGACATTAAAAGCCATTGCTGATTTCTTATCAACATGTTTTAAAGTCCAATAATGCTTTTATTCTTTGATTTGATGGGTTTTAGTCTGTTTTCTATTACTTGATTGCAATATACAAGAAGGTATGAACAGCTATTTTGAAGAAAACAAGAGACATTATGGTAGCCATTATTGATTTCCTATTGTCTAGTTTTTGAAGGCCTGTAATGTTTTGATTCCTTTGTTTTGATTGGTTTTATACTATTTTGTTTTGTTTGAATTTAATGTGTGTGAAGGTATGAATAACTATTTTGAAGAAAACAAGAGACACTATGGTAGTCACTGTTGATTTCCTGTTGTCTTGTTTTGAAGTCCTGTATTGCTTGCATTGTTTTCTTCTCATCTGCTTTGTTCTGTTTTATTTTGTTTTGTTTTATTCTCTTTAAAATAAAAAAGAAAAATATACAGCATGCTCTTTATGTTGTATCTCAAAAATCATGTCTGATTACAGGACTCTGGCTAGAATTATGGATATATCCCTGACTTACTGCAGGTTTCCTGAGAAGGGTAGAAAAATAAACAGTGTTTGGTGATTATCATGGGATAGAGTCTGAGGATTTGTCCTAGAAAGGAGATGAAAGATTCACTTGGTCATGTGGAATTTTTTTTTTTTTTTGGTCACAGAAAAGCATTTTAAGATGCATCACTGTGAGGCACAGGTAGATTTATTAGACAAAGTTAGGAAGTAAGGGAAGATAGGGATAGGACTTCAGCTTGTAAGAGAGCACACTCTGATTAAAAGGTTCAGACTGACCTGTCGATTAGCTGAGGTGGGGCAGTTCGGCTTTTGCAAATTGGTTCCAGGAGAAATCCTATTGCTTTAAGGTCTATTCAGTCTCCATGAGGTAATTGTTTCTATTTAGGTTAGTCTCTGTTTGAATCCAAGGTGACTGTAGGTTTAGAGCAATGACTAGAGATCTCTGGCTACAGTTAAATGTCCCTGAAAAATCTCTCATTTTGTCGTCCTTGATCTTGAAAGAGGACAAAAGAGATTATATATATTCAGGGCTAATCAACTTTGTTTTACCAGTTCTTAGAACAAGCATTCCTTAAATGATTAACATCCCTGTATGCAGAGCCACAAGGATCCGACCCCAAGTTTTAAGGTAATAAAAGGAAAGCCGAGTTATGTTCTGCTTTTAGTTAGTATTTGGGCATCTGTAGGCTGAGTCCCTGAATGCCTCAGAAGAAAAGCACAAATAACACTCTTAATGAGTAACACGTTAAAAGCCAAGGAGTTTGTCCTCTCTCTATAGTGGTCTTTAACCACTTGAGTGATTACTACTATTGCTGGCAAAATGCCTTACCATAGCAAATCTCTGTTGAATTTTAACACCTATACATGAAAAGCTCTGCACTTTGTCTTTAGAACCTAGGATCCATTGTGAGTTTATGATGCCAAAATTTCAGCTTTGGTTTAAATTTGGTGACAATGATACTTAGCAATATTATTAATATTTATTAATTATTGAATTTCTATAATGTTTCAATCACTTCATATATATTTTCTCATTTGATATTATTGCAGCTCTTATAAGAGTTAACATAGTGATTCATATAGTGATTCCTATTATCCAGTGCTAAATAGAATCTAAGAAAAACAAACGTCCATATATTCTAAGTATGAATTAGCCAACAAATGAAGTTTTCAAAGCAGGACCTGCTTGGAAAACTACCTGCTCCAAAAACAGGATTAGTTCAACAACTTTCCCCCTTAAATTCTACTTACTTTGCAATGTTCTACCACTGTAATGAATCCACTCTTCAAGGCTACCTTCTCAACTTGCTTTACTAATTCTTGTTGAAGTACACCCCTGCTCCTCCAGAACATAACTTCCTGGGGTTAAAAAGGAGACAAAATAGCACTGCTCCAACTATTCCCATTTCCTGGGGTCTACATCCCTCTCAGATTTCTCTCCTACATCTGGGGGTCCCTCAGGATGTACACCTGGCATCCAGCATTTCCTCCCTTTTCTTTGAGCAGAAACACCTGCTGTCAAGCCTCTGGGAGTGGGATACAGATAAAGATGCAATGACATAGACCTAAAATGTTGAACAAGATATTATCATCCCCCTAACAGTTTCACTTTAAAAATGCCAAAAAATGGAAGAATATTTTCTGAAGTGGGTTAGTTAGGCTTCCTCATGGCATACTTCCCATCCTGAGCATTGCGTGCTTTCTATGATGTGAGTCCCTCAATTTCTAATGATTGCCATGCTACATGTGTAAGTTTTATTTACTCTGTCTTATTCCATTAAATGGATAACTAATGTTGGTTTCTATTTGACCTGTGGATGTTGGCCTGGATAAACCCATCTCCTTTTCAAGCCTCTCTCTTCCCCTTGAGAATATAAAACAACTGTTGATTTGATTTGCTCAGGCTTTGGTTACTGAGCAGGGAGATAGTATGGAGCAGAGACTTCTGTACAAGGATATGGGTATACGAAGCCAAAACAGTGAGCGCTGCTGTTAGGTCTGAGCCAAAGTCTTTATTCCCTTAAGAATTATGGCTGCATGAAATGCTATTTTATGTTTGACTCTATTCTGTTTTCTTTTGCTTTTTTCGTTCTGTTTTGTTTTGTTTTGTACTATTCTCTTTAAAATATAAAAAAAAAGAATTATGGCTGCAAACAGGTGACTTGTGGATTATATCCAGATTGAAGCTTTTATTGTTTGTGGTGTTACTGAGCTGTTGTTGTGCACTTTTAGAGATATTTTAAGATTGTTGAAATTGAATGCTTATAAATTTCAAGTGCACTTTTCAGTGTTTGTCCTTAGCCATCTTAGTATCATTGCCATTTGGGTTTGTAGCTCTTGCTCTAAAATTTGATGGATTTTGTTGCTGAACTCACCAGTACCATCTTGTGCTTCCAGTTCCTAGAAAGAGACTACAAGATCCAAGCTTTCATTGAGCAACTGGTCCTTTTTAGTAGCCTGTCTTGATCATGAGAATACCAGAGCTGTGTATAAGAATCCTCTTGATGCAGCATTCTTGAATACATGAACCCAGCAGTCATTTTAGAGCCTTCAGATGATTTTATTCAATTCCTCTAAACATTTCTATGTCTTCACTCTTCCTGTCTTCCTTTCACTTAAGTATGTGAGAAAGAAACTTTCCTTCTTTATATCAGGATGAACTTTTTTTCTGTGTTTTGATAACATCTTCATCTTCTTTACAACTAATCTTACTCATTAGTAGTGCTACCATCAATGACTATTCCCTTTCTACCTAGAGTAAATTCTGAGCCTCTGTATTCCTCAATTCCAGAAAATCCCTTCTCAACAATTTTATCCCCAAAGTAACTATTCCATTTTCTCTTTCTTTTCTTCTCAAAAAATATGAAAGAATGGTTTTTTTTGGTCACCTTTGACTCCACTACTTTTAGTACTTTATTTTGTGGAAGTGGACCTTTACCTTAACCAGTCTTCTAAAACTGTCTTCCTAATGATGAACTAAGATTACAAAATTCAGTAGATTTTTCTCAGCAAAGAGAGTTTCTTTGCCGGTTTGGATCCTGCACATGACAGCATTTCGTTAGAAAGCCTTCCCTCCAGTACTGTGGCACTATAATATCCAGATTTATTTTGTGATCTGATTATTTTTGACCTTTTTCTCTGGCTCATCTTTGGATACCATAAATATAAAATCCTCTTCAATTTTTCCTCAAGTATTTTCTCTACCTTTTCCTTTTAGTTATCTCATTCTAACCATTGTAATTTTGGACACTACTCCATATGAGTTATGGACAATGCACCAAGGCAAGAATACAAAATACATTATGTAAAGTCTGAAGGAAGAGAAGTGTTTTGGGGTGTTTTTTTTGGAGATCCTATGGTTGCAAACATAATAAACCCATGTAAACTAAGAGAGTTCAACAATATTGCTGGTCAATATGTACAATTCAGTGGGATTGCATACCTATGGAAGACAGTTACACTGTGATGAATAAAGTAAATGTGATAATACCAAGCATAGAAGATAATATCCTAAAGAAATACATCAGAAAATATAAAAATCCTTAAGAATATTTTAAAGCATAGAATAAATGAAAAGATTAATTTGTGAATGAGAAATGCTTTGCCAAAAAAATTACAATTTTCTCCAAATTATTTTCAAAAACAATTTAAATAAAAATATATGTGATTCATCATGGAACATGATAACGGATTCAAAATCTAGGTGGAACTTTGGAAAGCCAAAAATAGAAATTATTTTGAAGAATACACAATTAGGAATATTTGCATTTGAGTTAATATAAATCTAAAACAAAGAGGATATTGTTGTTATAGGAATAGACAAGTTGACTAATGGTAGGAAGCAGAGTGCTGAAGCAGATCTACATATATAGAAAGTTAGAAAGTGGAATACATTTATTAAGTTGGGATAACTAGACATTCATTTTTTAAAAAAATACACTCATCCTACATAATATATAAATATAAACAAATTATATGTATATAATTTCACTTTTTCATGTAAAAAAGTTGTGAAACATCAACGACCAGGTGAAACATTAATAAATTCCTCACCCTAAATAGTGAATACCTAACTTGTTTGTTTATTTTCCAGTACTGGGAGTAGAACCCCCAACTTTCATACTAAGTTGTAGCCCTTTTTACTTTTTATTTTTGATACATGTCTTGCTAAATTTCTAAGTTACCTAAAACTGAGCTTTAAGTTGGGGTCTTCCCATCTCATACTCACAGACTGCTAAGATTACAAGTATGCATCATCACTGCAGCTAAGTAGACGATGTAATAAAGAAATACAGTGAATGTTTAAATTAAAATCATTTATTTCAGTAAAAGACATAGTGCCATTAATTGTCTCAAAATACTCCCCTTTGCTTATTCCATTGCTCTTGCCTTGCAGCTAGTTGACCATGTGCTGAACCCTTTCAAACTGTGACCCAAATAACCCATTCCTTCATTTAAATTACAGGGATAGGATATTTGGTTCCAGCAGTGGAAAAACAGACTGATATACACATTTGTAAGTACTGAAGAATATTAGCTAAAAATAAAATGCTATTAGTACAGGTCAAAAGTCAGTTCATTAATTTGAAAATGTTGTTTTACTTAAAAACAGAAATTTAGATATTTCACATACTTTTAACAACTTTTGTAATCCCCCAATTTTTTGTCATCATGTGACTCTGTGCTTATATAAGCCATCCTTTCTATGTTTGTAATTAAACCACCACGCTTGTTTTCTTGAGAAAATTCTATGAACTAGAAACTAAGAAATTCAGTGGGATTTTGCATACCTATGGAAGACAGTTACACTGTGATGAATAAAGTAAATCCTTGAAGAACAGACATCTTCTAGGGAAGCCTTGATAGTAGTCATAAAGCTATTTACCATAAGAAATCAGCAAGCACCAACACAGAAAACAAAATAAAATTAAGTTCAAGTGGGACAGGTCAGGCCCAGGCATGGGTACACATGCCAATCAGTAAGAGTAGGCCAGGCTCTGGTGGGGACCCATAGGCATGGTCAGTGAGACGGCCCTGGTGTGTTTGCACATGCAGGGCCAGGTGAGACCAGCAGCATGGAAAAGTCTGGAGCAGCAGTGAAGAACCAGTAGTTGGTAAGTTGGTGAACCAGCATTGTGCTTTGGCACACAGACATGTGGAATACAAGTGGGTGGGGCTGCCATTCTATGTCGAAGAGAGGCCACGATCAGCTCCACACCCAGCATGAATCCCACAGCAAATTTGGCTGCAGTACCCAGAACATTTCTGGGACCTGACTTGAATGCTACCAAAGAACTGTGACCACTAGAGAATTTTTACTATTTTTATTTTTCTTTCTTTCTCTAACTGGTCATCCTTTTTCTCTTTGGTTGGATTTTATTTCGTCTTGTATTTTGTGGTTACTTTTGGGCTCTTTTGTCTCCTTTTTTCTCTTTTTTCACTATTTATGTTTTTTATCTTTCTTTTTGCTTTCTTCTACTGATCTTCTTTCTCTTTTTCCTATTTCTTGAAGTTATAATATATTTGTGTGAATGGATGTTGTCTCTTCTCTTTCTGATTCACTTCAATACTCCTTTATTTTCTATTTCATTCTTTCCCGTTTCCTCTAGTTTCCCAAAACTTGAGTGATTATCCTTAGCCCAACATCCTTTCTTCTATTATATTTGACTTCATTCATCCCTCTATTTTGTCCTCTACCCCTCTAAACACCCTCCCACACAAGAGGGTAAAATCATTCTGGTATGGGAAAATCATTGCATACAATTACCTGATATATGTTAGATTTTGTTATACAACTGTAGAATTTGCTCTATGGTTAAAGACATCAGGTTAATAGTTACCACAGTTTGTCAGCATCTAAGCTGTACTTGATGCAATTGTTATTGCTAAATGAACTACTTTAGCTAGGATGTCATACATGTTCTAATCAGTTTTTCTCCCTTTTATGATAACACTGTGATTATATGGGGTCATATTCATAACTGTAGTCTAGTACCAAAGGAGTAGATACTGAGTCAAATAGCAACTTTTCATCCCTAACAAATCAGGACAGTAGGTTCTTGGGATAGGGTAAGGAGCCACCTAGATTTAGAAGACATCCTTGAAGAACAGACATCTTCTAGGGAAGCCTTGATAGTAGTCATAAAGCTATTTACCATAAGAAATCAGCAAGCACCAACACAGAAAACAAAATAAAATAGAAAATGACCTGACACAGAAATAAAATGCAATCCCAGACCCACAGCACACCCATGGCAAGCCCAGAGAACAATGAGATAGAGGAAATTAGAAGTCAAGCACTGGAACTTTCTGAAATGATAGCAACAGAAGTGAAGAAAAAAAAATGGAAAAGGCTATAGAAAAAATAATCTCTCAGATATGAAAAGAAATGATGCTCAAAATAAAAGATGTTAGAAAAGACACAGAGAAAAGAATACAAGAGTTTAGAAAAATTATGGAAAACATAAATGCCCAACAAAGAAAAGAAATGGAATCCATGAAATGTATTCAAACAGAGATCTAAGAGATTAAAACTTCCACTGAAAATATATGCAACAGATTAAATAAAGGTGAGGATACAACATCAGATCTAGAGACAGAAATGTGATTAGTGACTATCGAAAGAAAAATATCTTAAAAAGCAAGAGACCATGAAAAATTCATCCAAAAGCTGCCAGATGAAGCAAAGAAGAACAACGTAAGATTTAGTGGAGTCAATGAGAAAGCTGGGGACAGCACAAATGCCATAAAAGACCTCTTCATAGAAATAATGGCAGAAAACTTCCCAAGCATAGGTAAAGAATTTGACATACAAATAAATGAAGTATATAGAACTCCAAACAGCCATGACCAAAATAAATCTACACCAAGGCATATAATAATCAAGATTCCAGAAATTCACCATAAGAACCAACTATCAAAAGAAGTTAGAGAAAAGAAACAAATCACCTATAAGAAAAGTTCATCAGAATCACAACAGACTTCTCAACACAAACCATCAAATCAAAAACTAGAAGTGGGGTATTTCAAACCCTAAAAGTAAACAACATCCAACCCAGATTGATGTACCCTGCAAAACTATCTTTCAAAATTGATTGAGAAATAAGATATTTTCATGACAAAGAACACTTGAGGAAATTCATGACCACCCAACCAGTGCTTCTGAATGGGTCCTGGGATGAAAAACAAGAAGCCAATTTGCCCTTCCTGTGAGCTGGCAGAAGTCATGTGGGTCCTGGGAGGAGAAGCAAGAAGCCAATTCACCCTTCCCATGAGCCAGCCAATGAATGGGCTGGGAGACAAGAACATCACCTATCTGTTTCCCCCCACTGCTCCCCTCCCCCTGTAGGCAACTGACTGATTAGGAGGATCATAGGTAGTTGTTAGCAACTGAGCTATAAAAACAATTTAATGTTTGTATTGTTTGATTCCCTTTGCAGGCCTAAAGCCCATAGTCTGAGCATCTATTAAGAGAATAACATTATGTAATATAGAAAATATGGGGTTTCCTTCTGTCTTGCTTTTGAAATCCAATACTGTTCTCACTGTTTTATTTTTTCCATTTTATTGTTTTGTTTTATTTAATGTTCTGTTTTAATTGGTTTTATTCTGTCCTGTTTTGTTTCATTTTATTATGTCTGATGGTATGGATAGCAATTTTGAAGATAACAAGAGGCATGTTAGCCATTGTTGATTTCCTATTATCCTGTTTGGAAGTGCTATATCACTTTCACTATTTTATTTTGACTGGCTTTATTCTCTCACTCTCTCTCAGTTTTATTTTTTTTAAATGAAATTTGAAAAGAAAGAGAAAACAAAGATCACAACCTCAAGAACACCAATGGTAAGAACCCACCAGGCTGGGCAAGCAGTTAAACACAGGAGAAAGACAGGGAATAAACAACAAGAAAATGATATGAGAAAGCTTTGTCAGTACATATCTGTTATAACCATCAATGTAAATGGTTTCAACTCACCAATCAAAAGAAATAGACTGGCAGGATGGATCAAGAAACAAAATCCAACCATATATGGCATTAAAGAAACATGTTTAACTCAAAAATTTAATAGACAAAAAGTAAAAGGATGGAAAACAATACTCCATGCTACAGGACCCCAGAAAAAAGCAGGGGTAGCTATTCTATTTGCAGACAATGTGAACTTCATGCCAAGACTGATCAAAAGAGACAAAGAGGCTCACTACATACTCGTTAAGAGAAGACACCAAGAAAGAGATAACAATCATAGATATATACGCACCAAACACCAGTGCACCCAAATACATAAAACACATATTAACAGACATGAAAAATCAAATAAGCACTAACACAATTGTAGTGGGGGACCTCAATATCCCACTCTCACAATCAGAGAGATCAACTAGAAAAAAACAATCAAAAAAGAAATATCAGAATTAAAACAAACCCATAAACAAATGGATTTAGTAGATGTTTACAGAATGTTCCATGCCACAACATCAGAATACACATTCTTCTTAGCTGCACAGAGACCATTCTCCAAAATAGACCACATATTAGCCCACAGAACATGCTTAAGTAAATGCAAGGGAACTGAAATTATCCCATGCATATTATCATAATGTAATGAAATTAGAAATCAGTGGCAAAAGAAATCACAAAAACTCTATAAACAATGGAAATTAAATAACACCCTCCTACACAACCAATGATTCACACAGAAAATTAAAGAAAAAATTAAACCATACTTATAATTAAATGAAAATGCCAATACAACATACAGGAACTTATGAAATGCAATGAAAGCAGTAATATAAGGGAAATTTATAGCAGTAAATTCTCACATCAGGAAAATAGAATGAACTCAATAAACTACTTAATGTTGAACCTCAAACTCCTAGAAAAGAAAGGATAAATCAAACCCAAAGCTTATACAAGAGAGGAAATTATGAAGATCAGAGCATAAATTAATGCAATTGAGACTAAGAAAACAACACCAGCAATCAATGAAATGAAGAGTTGGTTCTTTGAAAGATTAAAAAAAAATCATAAACCCTTAGCCAAGCTTATCAAAAAGAGAAAAGAAAAGACTTGAGTTCAAGTAATTAATAATGGAAAAGGGGAAATCAAAATGGACCCTGAGGAAATTCAGAAAATTATCAATACCTACTTAAAGAAACTGTCCTCTAATAAGATGGAAAACACAGAAGAAATGGACAGATTCCTGGACACGTATGAATTAGTAAAACAGAATAAAGAAAAATATTCTAAATAACCAAGAAACTGAAAATGTGATTTAAAACCTACCAATGAAGAAAAGCACAGGCACTGATGGATGCAGTAGTGAATTCTACAAGAAATTTAGAGAAGACCTAATTCTGATAATGCTGAAACTCTTTAATGAAATTGGAAGGGTAGCAGTACTTTCAAAATCCTTCCTGTAAGAAAGTATTACTCTGAAACTTAAACCAGATAAGGACCCAACCAGAAAAGAAAACTATAGACCAGTCTCCCTAATTAAAATGGATGCATAAATCCTTAATGCCATACTGACAAACAGAATACAACAAATCACCAAGAAGATTGTATACTGTGACCAAGTAGGATTCATTCCAGGGATACAGGGATAGCTAAACATACACAAATCAATAAATGTAATACACAATATTAACAGAGCCAAAGGCAAAAATCATATTATCATCTCAATAGGCACACAAAAAGCATTTGACAAAGTCCAACATCAATTCATGATAAAAACCATCCAGAAAATTGGACTAGATGGTCCCCTTATCTCAATCTGATAAAAGCCATCTATGACAAACCAACATCATACTAAATGGTCAAAAACAGAAATATTTCACTCTAAAATCAGGAAAAATATAAGGATGTCCACTGTCACCACTCTTTTTCAATATAGTTCTAGAAAAATTAGCCAGGAAAATTAGCTAAGAGAAAAAAATAAAAGTAATAAGATAGGAAAGGAAGAAGTTAAGTTATCGTTATTCAAGGATGACATGATACTTTGCACAGAAGACCCCAAAAACTCCACCAAAAGACTTCTAGATTTAAAAACCAAATTCAGTACTCAAAAATCAGTAGCATTCCTTTACATAAACAACAAACACACTGAGTGAGAAATTAGGGAAACAACATCCTTTACAATAGCATTAAAAAATGATATGAATAAATCTAAAAAAGGAAGTAAAATATGTATACGCTGAAATTACAGTACTCTGAAAAAGAAGATTGAAGAGAATATAAGAAATGAACGATATCCCTTGCTCATGAATAGGAAGAACAGCAGTGAAAATGGCCATACTCTCAAAATTGTTACACAACCAAATTGTTAATGCGATCCCAATCAAAATACCATTAGAATACCTTGCAGAACTAGAGAAAACATTCCTAAAATTCATTTGGAACCAAAATAGACCTAGAATAGCAAAAACAATTCATAGCAACAAAATCAGAGCAGGTGGCATTATAATTCCTGACTTGAAATTATACTACAAAGTTGCTGTGATGTAAACAACATGGTACTGGAAAAAAAGCAGATCTGAAAATCAATGGAACTGATTAGAAGATGCAGAAACAACTCCAAAGACACTCAGCCACCTTATCTTTGACAAAGGAACCAAACATGTTCACTGAAAGAAAGATAGTTGCTTTAATAAATGGTGCTGGGAAAACTGGCTGTTGACATGACAAAGACTAAAACTAGACCTATGTCTATCACCATGCACCAAAATAAAATGGAATTTGATTGAAGTCCTAAATATTAAAACAGAAACACTAAATCTTCTGGAAGAGAGAATAGGCAGAACTGTTGAAGACATAGGTATAGACAAAGATTTCATGAAAAAATCCAAATCACAGTGGAATAATACAAAGAATCAATAACTTGGTTCTCATCCAATTAAAAAGCTTTTGTACAACAAAATAAACCAACAACAGAGTGAAAATGCAACCCACAGAGTGGAAAAAAATTCTAGTCTGTTGTCCTTCAGACAAAGGACTTATATCTAGAACATATAAAGAACTGCAAAAAAATCAGATTCCTCAAATTTAAAGAACCAATCCAAAAATGAACATCTGAGATGAATACATCCTTCTCGGAATCAGAAATACAAATGGCAAATAAATATATGAAAAAATGTTCCATATCATGGTTATTAGAGAAATGCAAATTAAAACAATGTTGACATTTCATCTCACTCCAGAAATAATGGTTATCATCAAGATATCAACCAATAACAAAGGATGGATGGGCTGCTAGGAAAAAGGAACCCTTCTCCACTGTTGGTAGGAATGTACACTGTTGCAACCCTTGAGGAAATCAGTGTGGAGATTCCTCAAAAAACTAGGATTAGAGGTTCCATTCAACCCAGTTATTCCCCCTTTGGGTATCTTCCTGGAAGAATTAAAAGCATTATACTACAGCACCCATGTCTATAGCAGCACAATTTTTAATAGCCAAATCTTGGAAACAATCCACATGCCCATCAACTGAGGAATGGATAAAGAAGGCGTGGCTTTTTATATAATGGACTAGTACTTGGCCATAAAGATGAATAAATTTATGGCATTTCTAGGTAAAGGGATGCAACCTAGGACCATATTCTTAAGTGTAATAAATCAGACTCACGTAAACATCACATTTTTTCCCTGGTATGAGAAACTGAAAGAGTAAATAAGGACTAAAATGTACAATAGATATTGGGAAATGGGATAAAATTGTTCAAAAGGAAAGAAGAACTAGGTTGGGGGAAGGAGTAAAGGAAAGAAGGGAAAAGGAAAAAAACCATTAAAAATGATAAAATGGAAACATAGCTTTGTAAACAGGCAGGGGAAGATGGGTTGAAAGGAGGAAAAAGAATTGGGGAAAAAAATGGAATCAAAACAAATCATGTGGGCCGGGAATATAGCTCAGTGGTATAAGCACCTGTCTAGCAAGTGCAGGGTCCTGAGTTAGATTCCCGATACCCCCACAAAAATATATATATAATGTACAAGTACAAATTCTCTATGATGAATGTGGTCACTATGTATATCTAAAATGTACTAATAAACTTAATTATAAAGAAATCAGATCTGTAATAAATAATGTTGAAGAAAGAATAAATTAAGGGAAAATAAAATCTTGTTTTTCTTATTCTTAATTGATATGAAAACAACTATTAAAATTAATGCTAGTAATGACTTATTGGATTATTATAGTATATGATTAAATAAAATGAATGACAATGTTGCAAGAGAAGGGATGATGAAATTGAGAACACTCTAAGTTGCCAACACTACACACATCTTTCTGCATTATAGTGATAAGGATAGACAGGTTAATTTAAAAGATATGTTACAAATTCTAGGTCAACAACTAATATCTTTTAAAAACTACTATGGTTTCTATAATTCTAAGGGAAATAAAATAAAATTATATAAAAATCTGTGAAATGTAAGGACAAAGTGTTGGTGGTCTTTGAGAAAAAACTATGCTTGTATTCATTGAAACATAGTTTTTTAATAAATCAGTAATACAGGGTAAAATATTTAAGTTCCTATTCACCAGTTTAGAAAAAAGAGCAGAAGAAAAATGCCAATAACATTTTTTGGTAAATATAATGATGCTTTTAAATATTTAATTTTACATTAACTAGCTTTATTCTTACCTATTAACCAGCCTCATTCTTAATGGTGAAATACCTAAGGCAGTAAGTGTACTTTTTTGTTGGTGCTGAGATTTGAACATTGGGCCTTACTTATACTGAGAAAGTATTCTTACACTAAGTTACACCCCCCAGAAAGGCAGTAAAAAATATTTTAATCTCCAGCCCTAAATTCCCCCAAAGTTTAAACTTTTATACACAACTGTGTACCCTATACTATCAAATTGATGCCGTGTCTTAACCTCAGAAGAGCCAAAACTCTTCACAGCTGCAGGGTCAGCAACAAATCGATTCTTCTCTGCATCTTTCTCATCTTGCTGCATTATTTACACATTCTTCACTCAACTCACAGAAATCACCCTGTGCTCTTCTTTTTCTTTTACTACAGTCAGAAATTAACCAGCAAGTCATGACACCTCTACCTTCAAAGTGTACTTTATTCATCCACTTTATTCCATACCTCTTACTAGCTCACTTAAAATACAACATACATAGCGAAGTGACCTGCCTGCTTCTCTCATAACTTTCTGTAACCATTCTCAACACAACATTCAGAGTGATTCTCTCGCAAATGTAAATCATAATCAATAATTTGACGTGTACTCTGAGCGAAACCCTAAATCCTCGCTTTGGCCTCCCGAACTTATACAAGTTACTCCAACTAAACTATCCCTCATTTTCCCCCTATGGCTCCTTCCTTCTCATCCTTATTCAATAAATGGCAGATATAGCACTCATTCTATTGGTTTTTTTCTAATACTATAAGCCTTAACACTATGAATGTATTGTTAATTTATTCCCATTCTCAGAATTTTTGTTTTATAGCTCATCTTCCCTAAAGGGTAGCTTCTTAGGGAAGCCTTTCCATACCTTTCGAATTGCAATACTGCTCCTCAGTCACCCTGCATCTCATAGTTCCTACCTTAATTTATTTTCACACATATCCAGTCACTATTTATAATTATCTTGTCTATTTTGTCTAATTTTTATTATCTCCTTCCAATCAAAAACTAAGCTTCACAAGAGGACGCTTGTCTCTTGTTCATGTATCCCCCAGTCCAAAGACACTGGTAGCCTTCAAAATATTTATTTAAAATTGAATAAAGTTCTCAAAAAGCCAGGAAACAGAAATGATGTCTGACATCACACCTATTAAACATTTTTGGAAGTTCTTTCTGTTGCTGTAAAGCACTAAATACATAAATAGCTTCAAGAATGTTGAAAGAGTAGTCAGGAAATCATATATTTTCTAAGATATATATATATATTTATATTCATGTATAATTAGGAAATGTATAATATGATTAGTTATATAAATACTTTATATATAACATTATAAATACATTAATCTAACATATAAGAATCAATTTTCATTAAAAATTATTTAAATATTTGAGGGCAAATACATTTATTTCATGCCTTAAAGCTAAATATGTTTTTGATATTTCGAGAATTTGAACATAAAAAAACACCACAAGAATGGG
>RJWT010021540.1:0-17529 GCA_004365215.1 Cuniculus paca | reverse complement strand
GGACTTGCATTACTTCACTCCAGCCTCTTCTTGACTTGATGGTTTGTGTTGAGAAGTCTGCTGTGTTTCTGATGGGTTTTCCTTTATAGGTGATCTGTTTCTTTTCTCTAACAGCTTTTAATATTCTGTTCTTGAGTTGAATTTCTGGGATCTTGATTATTATATGTCTGGGTGTAGATTTGTTTTGGTTATGGCTAACGGGAGTTCTATATGCTTCACTTATTTGGATGTCACTTTCTTTTTCTATGCTTGGAAAGTTCTCGAAAATTATTTCTGTAAATAAGGTCCTGATGTCATTTGTCTTGACCTCTCCTTTTTGACTCACATTTTTAATTCTTAAGTTATACTTCTTTGAGTTGTCCTGGAGCTGTTGAATTGTTACGTCCTGAGTCCTTGTTATTTTTAAGAGCTCTTTCCTTTTGTGATCACAAGCTGCAAACCTATCTTCAAAGTTTGAAAGTCCAGCTTCAGTTTCTGTCAGGTGATTTTGCCAGCTTTCAATGGAGTTTTTCATTTTCTGGATATCTCTTTGAATCTGTTTCATGTATTCTAAATCTCTTTTATATTGTTCATTCATGGTTTCCCTCATTTTCCTTTGCTCCTCTATTTTTTTTATCTGTCTTCTTTAGAGATGCTGACTATTTCTTTCATTATGTTTTTCATTTCTTCTTTTACCTGGGATAGAATTTCTTTTCTAATTACTCTTATAGTTTCATAAAGTTGTTGCTTCACTTCAGTTGACATCACTTCAGACATTTCAGGTGTGCGATTCTCTATTTCCTCCATGTTTACCTCTTGTAGACTTGTGCTCTCTGGGTTGGATGCCAGAGATTGCCCTCTCCCTCTTTGTCTTGGCATATTCCTGATTTCTTCCACACACCTGAGTAGTGTAGTCCCAGGCTCCCTGGCACTGGCCACAACTTCTCCAAAGCTAGACTGTCTTTTCTGGCCAGTGCTGGCTACATACATCCGACATTGGGTGCCCGTGTCTCTGCACTGATCTGGGTACCAAGCCACCTGGAGTTTGCATGGGAGCAGACCTGGTCAGGCCCTGAGATTCTAAGCTGTTTAGGAAGCTACACAATGTTGCCAGGAACATGCACAGGAGCGGACCTCAGTCCAAACAGCTTCAGCGGGTTCACCCATAACCTGGAGTTCCCAAATGACTGGTTTTTCTGGCCTTGGTCCAAACAACTTCTGCAGGTCTGCCCACAACCTGGAACTGCTGGCAGAAGTGGTTAGCAGTCTTGGCCCTGGGCGTAACCTGCCCAACTCCAAGATGGCACCCAGCCGATCACTCTCCCATGGTGGGAATGGAATCCCAAGCACTCACCACCAGCCAGTGCAGATATCTGCATCCGCCACTCTCCTTCACCCCTGCGCCTCTCCACAGAGACCTCTGGGGTCAACCCACAGGTGCAACTGTGACCGCGACCACAACTACAACCACGTGTTTCTAGGCTCAGCAGCTCTTCTGGCAGGGTGAACCCAGCTCCAGGCTAAGGTGCTGCCAGCCACCACCTTCTTCTTCATTGAAATTCTTTTTATTCTCTTTGTGGGCTTCAATTCATATTTTAGATTCTTCCTGGGTCCAGGGTACCCACTTCCTTCCTTCTTGTCCTCTTCATAATGTTGTATTCCAGCATCTGAACTGTTTCTCTCAGAGAGACTGTTTACTCTGCTGCTTACTGAGCTACCATCTTTGATCTCCCTATTCATATCTAAGAGTTTTGAGAGTAAAAGGAAAACAAATCTCAGTAGGGATGGGCATTTCTAGTTTTGAAGAGTAAGCTTAGAAAACAAATATCAGGTAGCAATATTATCCTTCAAGATTCTTAAGATTAAAAATTGAAAGAAAATGTATTTCTTAAAGTGTACAACACTGATTGTGTAAGAAAAATTATCCCAAAATTAGTGACTTAACCACATATATAGGATCTCTGCATTTCAGTGAATTGGGCATATGGGCACAAATTTCCTAGTCAGTGTACGCAGTCTCACAATGCTGTATACAAGATGTTGTTCAGATCACAGTCTTATGTGGAGGCTCAACTGGGAATGAATCTACTTGCATGTTCATCCACATTCTTGGCACCATTCATCTTCTTGCAGCTGCATGTATGTCAGGGAGTCCTAGCTTCTCACATCTGTGAGCTGAGGTTCTCCCACAATTCTCTGCCAATTGGAAGAGAAACTACTATACTGACAGATTCATAAGGAAATTCATAAAACTGAAATATTTTACCAGAAATTCTCCTCTGAATGATCTAATGGTGTTAGTTAATTATATCATTGTTATGTTCTTTAATTAACATTCATAATACAAACCCATGTTTGTGTTGTCACATCAAACCTCACTGACTCATGAAAACTCAAACAAGGTTCAATAAAAATCTTCTGTTTAGGGATTGTTAACCTCAGTTTTGAGAAATAAATTTTATTAACTGTTGTATTTCGGTAGGAAATTAATAGATTAAGCTATAGGTTTCCTGTAATTTTCAGGAAACAATAATTTTGTCTGATTTACAGAAACTAATAAGCACTTCACATATAGATGTGTATGTTCCAGTTAGACTTTAAAAATGCTGTTTCTGTAACTTGGGGAGAAGGAGGTTTAGCTCATAACATTGGTGGTCAGTTATTGGGCTATAAAATAAGCAAATAGATGAGTGGAAAAGTAACTGTATATAAGTAACATAAAATTTAATATTTCACAGATAATTATACTTAAAAATTTAATGTAATACTCTTAATCAGAATTGTCATTAGCGAAATTGGATCCATTAAATAATTAGGTTGTGAAACCATATCTCTGTCACCGCATCAGAAGTAAAGCTAGAGTTAACATTTATTTTCATTAATACAAGTTTTACTTTTATCTTTTTTCACTTTAAAATAAAATTATTTTATATTATTATTCACACAATTTATCTTTTACTTTTAACATATAAATTGTCTATCAGGTACAGTGTAATAAATTGATAATGTATTTACAATGTATAAGGAACAAATCAGGGTAACTAGCATTCCACTTCATTACACATTTGTCATTTCTTTTTTGAGGGGAACTTTCAAATGTCTATATTCCAATTCTTTATAAAATATATAATAAGTTGATGTAAATTTGTTCTATAATGTTGCTCAGATCTATAGTATTATTTGCCCATTGACCATCTCTCTGTCTGTTTGATCCGTTAATGAAAGTGGGGAATTGAAGTTTCCTACTATTATTGTATTGGTATTTTTCCATTATAAAAATGTCAGTGTTTCTGCATATTTAGGTTTCCTGATGTTGGATGTATGTATATTTGTAATTTTTATATATCTACATCATGAACTGATTTTTTTTTACCATATATAATGACCTTTATCTCTTGTGACAGTTTTAACTAGGCAGCTACATTTTACTTATGTAATTAGACATTCCTGTAAAGGAGAGACATTTTGGACATGGGGGAAAAAGCAGATTAGATTAGAATTATACTTCCCTATCTATGGAATGACTAGAAGTCAGAGAGAGGCCTAAAATAAATAATTTCTTAGTAACTTCATAGAAAGTGTTCCCCTGAGAACACTGTGATATTGAACTTTTTGACCTCTAGAATTGTGAGATAATAAATTTATGTTGTTCAGGCCACTCATTTTGTGTTATTTTGTGATGGCAGTCCTAGCAAATTAATAGAGATTAAAACCATCACATAAATTTTGGTCCCTTGGGAAATAGAACAACAGGTAGGAAAGAAAAAAGTCCAATAAGAGAAAAGGCACAGAGCTGGATTTAAGTGGAGAGGCAATGGTAAGTCACTGATACATATAAACTTGCAGGTATTATTACCTTAAAAATGAAGTTCTTTCCATGGTTTACCCCAGCCAGCCTGTTACATGCAAGTGTCTCAAACTGATGCTTTTTCAACTACTAAGCTTGCACATTTACCTATGAAATTTATCTCCATACTGTTGTTTTATTCATGTCTTTTGTTATAAATCTTGTTTTTGCCTTTTCTTATTGACAAGAGTTTCTTGTAATAGACAAAGTGTATGTATGTGCACCCATGAAATGTCTGAGTTATTCACTGGCCTTAGAAAGATACAGATGATTACAGATGTCTGAATTTCTCAGAATATGTTACAAATGGGGTTGACAATTATGTGGAATTTGAAATACTTCAAGTGCTCCATTATATGATTCATTGTTGAGGAATTAGTCTGGGATCAAGGTAACAGTGTGAGCAAAATTACAGATAGTAAAATAACAATTCTGTCTATGAGGAACACACAGAATGGAGATATGGAATTCAGATTTGTTCATGTTGAACAGTTATTGAAGCACACCGAACAAGGGTAAAGAAGTCACATTTATGCACATTGAAAAGTAAGTAGAAGAAAAGTTTGGATAAGATGATAGAGCCAGAGTGGGAGGAATCCCAGTGAGTTGGCATGTTCTACAGAATAAGAGGCTTTTGTTGCTAGGCAGCTAAATCTAGAATTTCATCAAATGAGACACAGTTGAAGGAGTGAGTCTTTGCCACATGAGTTCTCCAAAAGTTTTGTTCACAGAAATGTGAAACGTGTGCAAAATAATCCATGAGGAAGCCCATGACTGTAAAGGAGGATCATGGGAATCATCTCGTTATCTCTTGGTAAGCCATTCAATAGTTTAGCTCTAAAGGACAGAAACACAAATAGCACATGAATACACACACATACACACCTCACAAACAAAACATACTTTTTACCAGGTGTGCAGATCTGGAGGAAATTTGTGCCCTTCATTATTTTCTAGTCTACTGTATTGGATTGGAGCCTCTAAGCTGTTTTCAAAGTGTCAACAATCACAGTTTGAAAACACTGGACCATAAATAAGAACAAGGTATAAGTGGGAAAGGTTCATGAATTTGATGAAAACTTGGGAAAAATAAAACAATTTATAAAAGATGATGTGTGATAGTTCATTTTGGAGTCTCTGTATTCTGATGCCCCATCATCACTTCATGAGTGACAGTGTTATATTCTCTCAGGAGCAAAGACTCTGCAGTCATTGTACAAAATAATGTAATTAGGGTGAAGACAGTCTGGCTTAAATATTCTTTTGAGTTTCTTTCTATTACCTGTTTGCAAAGTCAGATGCTAGAAACATATTCTGATAAATTTATCTCAATTCACTCAACAGTGCCTCATTAGTAATAAATCATTATTTTCCATCACAATAAAAATTTACACTCCATTAAAATGACCAAATATGTAACAAGACATGCATGAACAACAAATCAGCATATCAGAATTTTATTCACAATTTAAAGAAGTCCTCAAAGATATCTTTCAGTGATCTTACTTTGTTTTCTGGGCTCTTGGCATTCTATGAAGCCTACTCTTTATAGTATTTGATTACTTAGCCCAAGCAATCAAGGCACTCTTGTCACTTTATTGATGATGATAATGGTCACCCTGAAAATAAGCCCCCTGTCATTATATGCAATAACAGCACTGACGAAGAAAGGTATCCAACCATGTATTTAATATGCACTAAATAAAGAAGTCTTGGTCTGACAATTTACATTATCATGACTGATCTTCTATAATAATACAACTAGCAGAGAGAAAGACAATGTCAATTTTCCACTAAGCGTCCTACTAATAACTGAGCAAAGTTATACCTGAATAAAACAATGTAGAAAACAAAGCACAAATTATTAAGAGCATGTACATGGTTGAAATAAATATCTATTCATGGCTGCAATCTTTAGACTGAAATGTCAAGCTACCTGATCCTATTTCTTTTACCTTTTCCTTCACCCCATAAATAGAACCTGTGGATTGTTCTTGCAGCAGTGTTAGCGGTGTGTTGCATGAATGGCAATAGCTGGAAACAGCAATAATTTTTATTGAGTTGAGCATTTTGGTCCGCAACGGTTAAACTGATGGCATTTAGAGCTAGGCTATAGAGATGGCAGCAAAATGGTGGGAATTTGAAAAGTGTGAAAACATGGAAAGAAGAATTATGTGAATCTTCTCGGAATGTGATGATTAAGTCGAATTAAGAATAAAAGATGTTAACGTATGAGAGTCAAGATGGTTAAGGGTAATATGATACAGAACATGGTGCAGGTTGATGTTTAAAGATTTTTGATGATAAATTCCAATAATAAAAAATAAACAAATGCCTCATGCTAAATGGGTTGTCCACATGGGGTGAACACCCAGTGCTTTGTGTTTTGCATGCGATAGATTTGGGAGATTGGTGAAAGATAATAAAAATGATAAATAAAGGCCTAATGAAAAAGCTGGCAGTTTTAACAGTTTCCAGTTGGTTTGGACAATCATAGAGCCTTGTGACTGAACATCTGTTCTTCCCAGTAGTAGGAGATTCTCAGAACAGAAAGCGTCTCTTCTGCTGCGCTTTCCATTGTTGGGATACGAGGTTTGTAAAATGAAGAAAAGCGAGCTCTTCATGATGAAGTGTCAGCAGAGAAGATATTATTGTTGCTTTTCATGAAAGGGAGTTTCCATAAATAACAGGAAAATGATTTTAGACAGAAGAGGTCAAATGACTTAAAATCAGAATAAAGATAGAACTAAAGGAGAAATGGATCCTGAGTCTAGAGATGCCATGTGTTGAGTCTGATGTCTTTCATTTGTGTTCTCCACTGCGGTATTTGTTCAGCATATTTGTTCAACATCCCTCCTCACATATGGCACTATCTTCCAAAATTTTTCTTAACTAGTCCAGCAGTGATTTAGTGATCTCCTAAAAGCTGTGGACATTTTCACCAGGTAAATAAAAATACACATTTTAAATGTAAAATAGCAAATGCAATTTTACATATTCTTAAAGTGTATTCACACTTTGTGTAAATTCATACTTTTGACTATTATTTTATTTAAGTAGATAACACCCCTTTAGGTTTCTCAAGTGTGTGACACAGTATCTGCATGGTTTTATTAATATTTTGTTCTAAAACAAGGCAACAAATCAGAATTTGCAGCCAAATACTGTGCTGGTACAAGATTTTCATTTTCACAAATATGTAGTAGTGCATTTGCATTATTAAAGTTTTCTGTATTTGTGTTTATGAGATAAATATAATACATCCAAAGATGAAACTTGGGAGCTGGTTCCCTTATACTCCTAAAAACCTCAGGGATTTTGATACAATACAACACTATTGCTTTCCCCCAAAGATTGCCTTCCTCCTTTAAGGGTTAAAATTTTGTTTTCATTTCTGAAGATATTTTGCTCTGCGTTCCGTATCCTCCCATCTACAATTGTTATTTTCCAAGGTAGTTAGGTTTTACTTTAACTTCATATTTCGAAAGGCTTTATAAATATTATATTCTTAATATTATAACAAAGTATAAACACATTTGAAAAATCTCTGTCTACAAACTAACTCAAGGTGTTCATCCTTCCAATTCTACTATCATTTTTTTATTGACCAGAACTATCCATTACAGTAATACTAATGCTTTTGAAGGGTAATTGATACTTTGGCATTTTGCAATTGGACTGGATTAGAGGTGAGAATTTGTTGCAAGGAAGTACATATTACGCTTAATAAGAAAAAATAAATTATGTTTTTACATTACCTCTTCTGAATAATATGACTAAATCATTTATCATCTGAAATAGAAAGGAAGAACTATTGATACATATTCTAAGTCAATCAATGCAAATCAAAATTCTCTAATCAAAAAAGGATGTATCTTTACTTTTCCTTTAAGGGCTTTTAAGTATCTACTGCAGAAATGTTCACATATGTACATATATATAGAGAACAATGCAGTAACCCATGTGCCCTTCATCTAGTTTCAGTAGCAGCCTGTAGCCACGTGTCATTCATCTGTACTCAAACAGTCTGCTCTACTTTACCAACACCAAAGAGCAAATTTACTGCACTGTATAGAGTCATGCCTTGAGCCAAACACTAATCCATTTAACCCATTCCCTGCTCTTTCTCTTCCACCACAGCCTGCTTATCATATCATACCTGTCTCCACTCTTACTTTTTATTTTTTTACCTTTCAATTCTGCTGCTCTGATGAATTGACTCTTCCAGAAGATCAACCATGAAAGGTTAGTGTGGCATTCATCTGAGTCAAAGGGAAGACAGGGTAGCAGGGTCTCTGCTCGCCTCCACTTTGCTCTCACTCATAATTCATAATGGCTGTGGGTGAGGCCCTGATGCATGTGAGATCACTCCCTGTGGCTCTGGCTGAATGTATTTCTCTTCCTTTCTGGATGGCGTCAGACTGGACACTCCCAATACTCCAGCCCCCAAGAAGTGATGATTCCTTTGTGAGTCACTGGCACTAGAAGAGGCATGAGACCTCCAGGCTGGCTGTCCTATAGCTTGCACATTAAGGACCAGAGACACATTGTTCAAAGGCCAAGAAGCTTTTAGTTTTTAGACACCACTCTGTGTTAGACACCTTGTGTTCACCTACACTGATGAGGATGCTTTTCTTTAGGACCATCCTCTTGTCCTGGATGACTGCTATCATCACAGGTATGTGGAAGTTGACCCAGAATCCCTGGTTGCTTTTAGCACCTGTTCTGAGGTCTTTCACAGAACACTACAGATAAATGACACTACTTATAAAATCAAGCCCAAATGGTTTTCTGTCCCATTTGAGAATCTTGTTCATAAAATGGCCAGCAAGAAGATGTAATTCCTACCCATGAGATGTGGATTACCAGAAAGAAATAGCACGGCAACTGAATTTTCAAGAAAGTAGTGATTCCATTCTGATGCAAAGTACCTATGAAAGTTGATGAACCCATAAATGATTTGTTGAACTGGTATTTGTGGTAGATTATCGATGTTTTGTTTATCTAAGAGGTAACATCTCAAATTTGCTAAAGGACACATTTGAGGTTCTCAGTGAAGTAAATGCCTACTATACTGCACTGGACATTGATGTGGTTTTACTTGGGCTTGAATCTGAGATGAATGAAACTTTACAACAATTAGGAAAATAAGTGCTGCCTTACAAGGCTTTTGCAACTGGAAGAAATCCAACCATAATGGCTACATTCAGCATGATGTTGCACATTTTCTCATAAACTAAAGATTTCCTCCCAGGGAAGGGCTAGCCTTTGTTGCAACCACATGTAATCTTGCTTGAAACTATGAAATGAATACTTATTTGAATGATAATTTGTCTGGTTTTTCATATGTCCTGGCACATGATCTGGTTCATAATTTGGGTACTGAATACAATTCAAAGCACTGCAGGAAGACGTAATTGAAGAAGAGCACTGCAACTGTGGATCTTTAAAACTGCATACAGAAGATCCTAGGTGTTTGGCAAACTGCACTCTGAAACCTGGGGCTTCTTATGCTTTGGGGTCGTGTTGCAAAAATTGTCCATTGATGCGATCAGGAACAGTATGTAAAAGTAACACAATGAATGGGATCTCCCCAAGTGGTGCAGCTGAACTTCCTGCTAGTGTTTGAAAGACATGTATGTTCAGGGAGGGGCCCCTTGCATGGGCAGTGCCTACTGCTGTGAAAAGAGATGTGATAACCATTATGAACAGTGTAAGTCAGGAATGCAAGTTAGAGTTGCTACGGGGAAATGAACATCCAAGGTGACCATTTTGGTAATTATAATAACAAGAACAATTCATTTGTAAGATGTAATATCTTCAAATGTCCTCCATGGCACAGTACAGAGTGAAACTGTGAAAGAAATTCCCTCTTTGAGAGACCATTCAACTATACATTTTGCTTACATAGTTGGCATCAGGGTACTGACAACTATTGGAGGATGACCAGGCCTGATATTGGTGAAATGAAAGATGGCACAGACTGCGGTCAAGGACAAATGTGTGTCTACAGGAAGTGTGTCACTATGTCTCTCTGGACAGATGATTGTATACCCAAGACCGCAACATGAAAGCGCTTGCAAAAATAAAGATAATCCCCACTGTAAATAGGGGTAGGCCCAGGCCCCATCCAACTGATGGAAGGCTATGGAGGTAGAGTTGAGAGTAGCCCACCTCCTCCAAAAAAGGAGAAATAAGAGGCACTACAGGAATTACTGGGATCTATTTTTTTTAACTCCTGTTACTGTTGTGTTCTGTTGGTTGTGTATTTTTTTATGAAAGAGTCACAAAAAAGCAACTAAGAAAAATGCACAGTGGTCAGAAGTCACCTGAGGAAGAGCACAGTGATCAAACTTCACTTGACTAAAAGTACAAGGTTCTAATCTCACAAATGAGTAATCTTTTAAAACTACAAAAAAGTTCCAAATTTTAATTAAATGTTCTTTGTATTGATTTTTAGCATCTTACCTTTAGAAATGATATTGTGTGTATCCAAACCTAAGTCCTGGAGATCTATTATGCCTTAGGATCACGAGCATTCACCATTAGATGATATATATGTAATTTCTAGCTATTCCCACATTCTACTGCTTTAAGCAATTTCACTGGTTTATTTTTCATTGAATTAGTCTCTATGTTTTCTGAGAAAAGACCCTGATCAATATCAGTTGTGTGTGTGCGTGTGCATGTGTGTCTTTTATTTTGGTGTTTCTCAATTCCAAACCATTTCTAGTTGGTTTTGTCACATAGAGAGAGGGAAATTACAAATCACATTACCTCTTTGGCAGTTCTCCTTAGTAGTTCCTGCTATAGACAAGCAAGAGGGAACCAGAAACCTGAGAGAACTGTTTGGTGCAAGTTCATGCCAGCATCATCTCACTGACAGCTTTTACCTTAGCAGCAGCAGTAGCTCTAAGTCTGAAAACTCCTGTGCCTATATGCTAACTCCAGAACCAACAGTACCATCTGCCACAGAGATCAGAAGAACTATTAAACATTTTACCCTCATGGACCTGATTCCCAAGTCTCTGAGGTCTCCCCCAACCTCCAAGCACCAAGTTTGCTGCGCCCTCCCCTTAAAGGTTACTGTGCTATCACCATGGGACCTACCCCAAATTTCTGGGTTTGAAAGCCCTTTTGATCACCAGGCCTACTGGTAATAGATAGACTTCATAGTAACTCGCCGTTATCTCAGGGATATGGTTTCTTATTTTGTGACTGAACTTGGAGTGATACAGAACTTACCTTAGTGTGGTAGAGAACACAAAAAGGATGTAGTTATCTGAAGGTTTTGAACTTTTCTCACCACTACTTTTTACTATCTTAAGGAAATGGAATAAACTTAGGTAGAATTTCTTTATAACCTATAAACAGAATAGCCTTTGTCATGCAATCTTATCCAACATTGATTATAAAATAAGATGAAGATACTTACAATTCTATGTAGAATGTAATAAATCTTAAAAAATATGCTTCCTTTATAAAACACCAAAATCCCAAGTAAACTTTAAAAACCATATTTTAAGAGCATAAGAAAGCTATGGAAGTAAGAAGGATTAAATGAGTTAAATTTCAAACACATAGAACAATTCTGAATTTAATTGAATATCGATAAGCAGTCCCTCCTCTGGAGGATGTGTTGATGTTTCATGTAAACTGATGATGAGGTTTGGCCCAATCAGAGGAGAGCACGTCTGTGGAGAGAGGATCATGTGATTTTTATCCTTGCTTCTGTTACTATGATGTATTATAGTAAGTGATTTGCATATGATGAACCATCCCTGCATTCCTGAATGAAGTCTGTTTGGTCATGGTGCATGATCTATTTATGATTTGTGACATTCTTTTTGCTAGTATCTTGTTTAGAATTTTTGCATCTATGTTCAGCAAAGAAATTAGTCTATAGTTTTCACTTTTTGAATCAAGAAAAAGCTTGGCAGTATGCCTTCTTTCAATTTCATTAAAGTATTTGAGGAATATTGGTGTTAGATCTTCCCTGAGTTCTTGTAGAGTTCATTGGTGAATCCATTGAGTCCTGGGATTTTCTTAGTTTTTAGGGTTTCTATGACTGTTTCAATGTTGTTGCCTGTTATGGAATTGCTCAGGATTTTTATATTTCCTTGGTTCAGCTTTCATAATTCATATATAATGAATGGAAACCTTATTCATATATAGTGGAAATCTCTCCATTTTTTCTGAGTTCTTCAATTTATTGGAGTATGTAATTTTGAAGTAGTTAATAATAATCTTCTGGATTCCAGAGCTGTCTGTTGTGATTTCAAATTTTTCATTTCTAATTTCACTGCTATAGATCTTTTCTTTCCTTCTTTTGGTAAGATTGGCTAAATATCACTTTATTTTATTTATTCTTTCAAAGAACCAGTTCTTCTATGCACTGATTCTTTGTATGTTTTGTCTCTTTTCATTAATTTATGTTCTGATCTTTAAAATTTCCTTTCATGTACCAGTTTTGGCTTTGGATTTTTGTTGTTTTTCTAGGTCCTTGAGGTACATTATTAGGTTATTTGGGTTCACTCTGTTTTTTAGTCACATTCACAGCTATAAACATCTCTCTTGGGACTACTTTCACTGTGTCTTATAGTTCTGGAATGTTGCATGGGAATGACCATTTAATTCCACAAACTGTCTAACATCTTTTGTGCAACGTTGATTATTTAAGAATGCATTTTTAATCTTCAGGTGTTTGCATAATTTTTGAGGTTTATTTTTTCTTTAATTTCTGGTTTCACTGCATGATGATCATTTCAATTCATTTTTATTTATTTAAGCATGCTTTACCAGCTATTATATGGTCTAATTTTAGGAAGAACTTCCTTGTCCTGTTGAGAAGAAAGTGTATTCTGTTCTTGTTGGGTGGAGCACGCTGCTTACATATATTAAGTAAATTTGTTTGAAGGTGTGGTTCAATGCTAATATTTATTTTTTGATTTCTTGACTAGGTGATCAGTCTATTGGTGATAGTAGAGTGTTGAGGTCCCTCACAATAAGATATTGATTTTTTGCATGTCCTTTTATGTCCTGTAGTATTTGTTTTTTGAAGATGGGTTGTGCTTGTGTTTTGTCCATGTATATTTGTAACTGCTATCTCTTCTGGTTTAAATGTTCCCTTAACCAGTATTCAGTGACCTTTGCCTCTTCTAAACAGTTTTAGCTTGAAGTCCACTTTCTCAAAAAACTAGTATAGCTATTCCTGCTTGTTTTGTGGCTCCTGTTGCATAGAATATTTCTTCCAATGCTTTGCTTATTAGTCCATGACTTTCTTTTCAGAATAGATAAGTTTCTTTAGTGCAACAGACTGTTAGATTTTGCTTTTTGATCTAGTCTGCTAATCTGTGACATTTGAATTAAAACCATTCACATTGAAAGTTACTGTTAGAAGTATTGACTTATTCCTTCTATTGCATTATTTTCTTGTTACTGATTCCCACCCTTCTTTCACTTAATTACTCACCCTAGTTGGAGTATTCACTCCATTATACTTTTTGGCATTGTTAATTTCCTTATCTCTCTCTAGGATATTCTTGAGAAGTTTTTGGAATGCTGGTTTAGTGGTAATGAATTTCTTAAAGTATTCTTTGTCATGGAAAGAACTTATTTATTGAAAATTTTGAAAGATATGTTTGTAGGATATATCAGTCTGGGTTAGAAGTTGTTTGCTTTTACATATTGAGATATTTCACTCCAAACTCATCTGGCCTATAAGATTTATGCTAAGAAGACTGGTATAATTTTAATAAGTTTACCTTTATACATGATTTTCTCTAAACAGGTTTTCTCTAATAGCTTTAAAGATTCTGTCCTGTCGAATTTCTGGGATTTGACTGTCATGTGTCATGGAGAAGTCTTTTCTGTTTGCAAATTATATATACATATATATATATATATATCTCCTGGAAAATTTTCTACAATTATTTTTAAAAACATAATTTTATATCTTTCACACCACCCTGGCAATAGGAACAAAATCAGATAAATAATAGAGTCAAACACAAACAACATTTATGTATCATAAACACCAATAAAACTACCACTGTACTACCATTAACAATAAAAAGGGACCTGTAATTTTAAGAGAAATTCAAAATATTTACATATACTAAATATCTACTAAATTCAACTATACTACCATTAACAATAGAGAAGAATTCAACAACAATAATATAGAATCCATAAATATCTAAATATTGAGATAGTATAGCTTAATATAGTACTATTAAACATGCAGGGAGTCAAGAAAGAGAAAATCAAGTAAAATTTGGAAAATAAAAATAAAGGAAGTTGAGAAGGAGGAAAGAAAAGTAATATAAATATCCTATTAAGAAGTAAAAGAAAGGTAATAGAATTGGATGAAAGTAACAGAAATGAACAAATAAGAAAAAGAAGACAAAAATAAAGTGCAAAATAAAGAAAAAAAGAAAGAAAAACAGAATAAAAACCAATCCCCTCCCCCAAAAATGCAATGCAACAAAAGAGAAATTAGTCCAAAAAAATTTCCTCTGTGTCTTTGAATGCCAGATTTCTTTCTAGAGTCTGCAGTATTTGAATCTACCAGACATGAGTGAAACTTGGTGAATCACTACTAAAATCTATTTTGTTTTCACACTCATGTTTTTGTGTATAAATATTAAGTCCAGCCCAGCCACTTCTGCTGTGTATGGTCAGTCAATAGTTTCTGCTCTATTGCTGTAATCACTCTGTCTGGTCCTAGTTTCCATGACACAGTGTATGCCCCAAGTCACAGCTTTCTCTTCCTAGCTTTATGGCCTCTGGTTTTGTGCTGTGTCCTCCTCCAGAGGCCCCTCTGTCTGTGCGCTTCAGACAGTGGCAACTCTCCAAGACAAGGCATATGCCAGATCATGTTTGCTAGATTGGGAATGCAACCAGACCAATGAACTCAAGACTTGACGTAGGCAGCAGGGCAGGGAATGGGTGGGTCAACCAGTTCACTAGATTTAATGCCAGCATTCTCAGACCCAGTCGCCTTCATAATCCTCTAATGACCAGTCTGCCTTCTGATCTTAGAAGGAAGGACATAAGTGTCCTTCCCTGTCTGAGCTTAAACTCAGAGGTTCTAAATCTGGCCTGTGCCCTCTGCACAGTTGTCTCTCGTAGCCTCAAGTGAAGTTGTTCTGTAGTTTTTTTTTTTAATTTTATTTTAAAGAGAAAAAAAATAAAATTTCATAACAAGATAATAAGAAACTTATTATAATAAGAAACTTAACAATGGTTATTACATTGCATATTGTTATCTTCAAAGCAGTTACTCAGATAACATGATAGAGGCATGAAAACTCATCCAAACAATATTGCCACAAACCTTTCTTTTCAATGAACTAAGAGAAAACAATGGTATAACTATCTTAACTATCTTGTATATACGTATTTTCCCTTCCTTCTTTACTCCTTTCTCCCATCCCAAATTCTCTTTCTTTTGAATAGTTTCTTCCCATTTCACAATATCTATTGTAGATTTTGAATCTTATTTAGTCTTTCAGCTTCTCACACTAAAGAGGCAAAATGATGTTTAGACATGTGTGTCTGATTTATTTCACTTATAAGTATGGTCTCAAGTTGCATCCATTTATCTATAAAAGTCTCAAATTTATCCTTCTTTATGACTGTGTAGTACTCTATTGTATAAAATGACCACATCTTTTTTATTCATTTCTCAGTTGTTGGGCATTTGGGTTATTTCCAAGATTTAGCTATTACCAATTGTCCTGCTCTAAACATGAGTGCACATATGTCACTGTGGTATGATGTTTTTAATTCTTTTGGAAAGATGCCCAGAAGCAGAATAGCTAGGCCAAATGAAACTTCTAATCTGAGTTTTTTAAGAATTCTCCACACTGATTTCCAGTGGTTGCAACAGTCTACACTTCCACCAACAGTGGAGAAGTTTCTTTTTTTTTTTCTTTTTAATACTATGTGCTACCTTTCTTTTCTTTTCTTTAAAAAAATAAACAAAAATGATGGTACAGAATTTCAAAACAAATAATAGGAGATTAACAATGTTTAATATATTGTGTATTGTTATCTTCAAAGTAGTTGTTCAGATTACAAGATATAGGCATGAAAATATGATCAAACAGTGAAAGCGCAAACCATTCTTTTTGATGAGCTAACAGAGAGTAGTAATATAACTACCTATCTTGTATATTCCTTTTTCCCCACAGCCCCTCCAGCATTTGTTATTGGTTGATTTCTTAATGACAGTCATTCTTTTTGGGGTAAGATAGTATTTCAGTGTTGTTTTAATTTGCATCTCTTGAATGACCAACTTTTTCATGTATTTATTTGCTGTTCGTATTTCTTTGTTTGAGAAGTGCATATTCATCTCACGTGTCCATTTTAGGGTTGGGTCTTTGAATTTGAGAGGTCTGATTTTTTTCAATTCTTTATACATTTTTAATGTAAGTCCTTTGTCTGAGGGGCAACTGACTATAATTTTTTCAACACTTTGGATTTCTTTTCACTGTGTTGATTTCTTTTGTTGTGCAAAAGCTTTTCAATAAGTTGAGATCTCATTTGTTGATTCTTTGTATTATTTCTCATGCAGTCTATTCTGTTCATGAATTCTCTACCTACATCTATGTTTTCAAGATTTCTACCTATTTTATCTTCCAGTAGTTTTAGTGTTTCTATTTTAATATTTAAATCTTTGATCCATTTTGACTTTAGGTGATAGACATGGGTCTAGTTTTAGTCTTCAGCATATGGAAAGTCAGGTTTTCCAGAACCATTTATTAAAAAGACTCTTTCTTCCAGTGAACTTGTTTGACCCCTTTGTCAAAGATAAGGTGGCTGAGTGTGTTTGGAATTGTGTCTGTATCTTCTGTTCTGATCCTCATCTCTCTCTCTCTCTCTGTCTCTCTCTCTCGCTCTCTATTTCTCTCTCTTTTTCTACTACCATGCTGATTTTATCACTGTAGCTTTATAGTTAAATTTCAGGTCATGCATTTTGATACTCCCTGACTTTCCCTTGCTCCCAAAATTGCTTTGTAGCTGTCCTATAGCTCAGTCTTAAACAATTAACTCCTTCAAAAAAATGGCTCCTGATTAAATACTCTCTCATGGCAGGTGCTGCACTGTATTTCTTTCCCAATTCTAACTTGCATGTGGAAGGGGTCATTTTTCAGAGAAAATCCCCTGTTGCTCTTTGTAACTTACTATAATCAATGGCTTTTCTGCTCCCCAGCGCTGCCGGTCCACTCTATTGTTTCTCTCTGGAGCTGCCAACCCTCTCCAGGCATTCCTTGCATTAGCAGAGACAGGCCTCCTTCCTTGGGAGCAGAGAGTTAGGCTGCTCTGGTAATTTCTCTACACTGCAGTCCATTTCTCCAACTTCGCTTTAGCTTCCAGTTTTTATGTCAGCTCCCTCCTGGGTTCCAGAGATGTACTACTTCTTTTTTTCTTCATCACTTTGTTGTTCTCCAGGTATCTTGATTGCAGGTCCCATAGCTTCTGTATTTTCTTGACAATTTTTGCCATTTTCCCTAACTCTTTGATTAGTTTTCTGTTTAAAGGATTCTATCATCTACAAATAAATGAGATTGTTTCTGCTATCTCTCATTTCTTATATATTTTCTTTTTACTTTTATGTTAACTAAAACATTCACTGCTATGTTATATGTTTGCAGTAATAGCATCATCTTTTTCCTTTTCTTTTTTTTTATTTTAAA
>RJWT010021539.1:0-17531 GCA_004365215.1 Cuniculus paca | reverse complement strand
CCACCAGCTGTTGAATTGTTACTTCCTGAGACCTTGTTATTTTTAAGAGATCTTTCCTTTCACGATCATAGGCTGCAACCCTGTCTTCAAGCTTTGAAAGTCTTTCTTTAGTTTCCCTCATGTCAACTTGCCAGCTGTCGAATGAATGTTTAATATTCTGGATATCTCTTTGAATCTGTTTCATGCATTCTAAGTCTCTTATGTTGTTCATTCATGGTTTCCCTCATTTTCCTATGCTCCTCTATTTTCTTATCTGTGTTTTCTTTAGAGATGCTTAGTATTTCTTTTGTTATGGTTTTCATTTCTTGTTTTACCTGGGATAGAATTTCTGTTCTAATTTCTCTTATAGTTTCCTGAAGTTGTTTCTTCACTTCAATTGAGAGCACTTCAGACATTTCCGGTGTGCAATTCTTGATCTCCATGTTTTCCTTTTGTGGGATTGCACCACTTGGGTTGGATGCCAGAGATTGCCCTCTCCCTCTTTGTCTTGGCATATTCTTGATTTCTTCTACCCCTGAGTAGTGTGGTCCCAGGCACCCCAGCACTGGCCACAAGTTCTCCAAAGCTAGGCTGTTTGTCTTTTCTAGCCAGTGCTGGCTACGTATATCTGATGTTGGGTGCCTGTGTCTCTGCACTGAACTGGGAACCAAGCCACCTGGGGTTTGCATGGGAGCAGACCTGGTCAGGCCCTGGGAATCTAAGCTGTTTAGTGATATTGTCTGAAACGCACGTGGGAGCTGATCTCCAAACAATCAGCTTCCGCGGGTCTGCCCACAACCTGGAGCTCCCAAATGACTGTTTTTTTTTCCTGGCTTCCTTCAGGCAACTTCCGCGGGTCCACCCACAACCTGGCACTGATGCCAGTAGTTATCCATGTCGGCCCCAAGAAGGCACAATCTGCCCGACTCCAAGATGGAGCCCGGCCGACCACTCTCTCCTGTGGGGTGGGGGTGGGGTGGAATTCCAAAGACTCACCCACTGCCAGCACAGATCTCCACGCCCGCAGCTCTCCTTCACTCCTGTGCCTCTCCGCAGAGACCTCCAGGGTTGACCGCAGCTGCGACCATGACCGCAACCGCGACCGCGTGCTTCTCCAGGCTCAGCAGGTCTTCTGGCGGGGTCAATCCGGTTCCAGGCTGAGGCACTGCCAGCCACCACCTTCTTGTTCATTTAAATTCTTTTTATTCTCTTTGTGGGCTTCAAGTCATATTTTAGATTCTTCCTTGGTTCAGGGGACCCAGTTCCTTCCTTCTTGTCCTCTCCATGATGTTATATTCCAGTATCTGAACTGTTTCTCTCAGAGAGACTGTTTACTCTGCTGCTTACTGTTCCACCATCTTTAGCTCCTCCTTAACTAACCTTTTCATAATGAAAGGGTTGTATAATGTGCATAATTTACCAGAAACACCAATTATTTTCATAGTGTATTTACCAAAAATTTATAAAATGTGCCTAGTTTACCAGAAGCAAAACTTTTCTACTCTACTCACCATTCAAGTTGACATCTGTTGCTTGCAGGAAGGGAGGGTGGAATGGAAGGTGGGTTATTGTTTGGAAAGAGAGTCCCCTTCCATCAGAACATCAGGAATCTGGCTCTCTGGTGTCCTTTCTCTTTGGGAGAGTCTGTAGCCCACTAGGACCTGCTTCTGCTTCACTAGGTCTCAATCTTTTGAGAACTGAAAACTGGTCTAAGGTGGTCTGTTCCTGTCTTTTCTTTAACACTGTTCTGTAGTATGACATGACATTGTCATTAAGCAGGTGAACACAATTGGCTTTTTCTCTGTGTGGATGAGTCTTCTCTACAAATATTTGTAGCTCTGCCTGCTTTTTCAGGATTTCCTTTATTTCAGAAGAACTTTGCCGCACTGATTGTTGGTACTCCCCCTCCTCTTCAGAGAGCTCCTCAGCTGCCATTCTCTGTTGCTCAGCAAGAAGTTGCTGAAGTTTCTCTGTAGACAGTTCCTCTGAGTGTCCCCTGCCAGTTCCTCAACATCACCACCATGTATCTGTGAGCCTGTGGTCTCTGCTATAGTGACAATGTCATTAACCATAGGGTCAATTGAAGGCTACACTCTTCAAAGTCTCTCTTGTGCATAATTTTTGGCCACACTTTCTTCCAGGCAGACCTCAGTGTTTTTAGAGAGACATTGGCTCAGGATTTCTCAGTTAACTCCACTCAGGAAAGGACGTTGTAATGTTCCTTCCAGAGCTCTTTAAAGGTTAAATCTGCATCTGAGACCATCTGGAAGCACTTCATGAACAGTTCCTTGGTGTGTAGCTTCTTAGCTGTAGCCGGTGGTCCATAGTATGCAGTAGAGGTGTTGTATTAGGCGGGAGGAACTTGACTGAGATCATGGGAGTTCTTCAGCCAATTCTTCCAAATCTCTTGGGTGAGCAGGAGCATTGTCCATGATAAGGAGAGCCTTGAATGGTGAACCTTTGTCCTGTAAATATTTCTTAACAGTTGAGCAGAAAGCCTCTCTGATCTATGTGAGAAAAAGTACTCTTGCTACCCAGGCTGTTGTGTCAGATCTTCACATGACTCCTAGCTTATTCTTCATGACTATTATGTTTTCAGATCACTTTAAGAGTCTCAGAGTGATAGATGAAGAGAAGCTTTATCCTGAGGTCACCACTCACATTGGCACATAGCAATAAGCTTAGCCTTTCCTTCATAGGCTTGTGGCCTGGCATTTTCTTCTCTTCCTGGGTAATGAATATTTTCCTGGGCATCTTGTACCAGATAAGGCCAGTTTCAGCACAGATGAAAACTTGATGAGAGCAAAAGTCATTTTTCCATGTCATCATTTCATGGCACTGGTTGCTTTTATCAGCACTGACTGCTTCATTATGCCTAGTTACTCCATGGACCCCAGTTCTTGCTTTAAAATTGTGAAACTACCCCTTACTGGCATGCAATGTTTCACCATTGTCACTCACTGATGGATTATCCTTTAAAAGATCTGCATTTATAGCCCTAGCTTTTCCACAAATTATAGACTCAGATAGGCTATCACCTGCCATCTTTCATTTATCCACACTGATAATTTTTCTGTGTCATCAAACAGTGTTGATCATGACTTACTAATTTGAGTAACACCTCTAGCAACACTAGCTTCCTTATGAAAATCTTTTCTCTGTAAGATTGTAGAGGTGATGGATGTCGGCGTGCTGTACATATTAGTGAGATCAGTCACATGAATGCAACTCTCATATTTCTCCACAGTTTCCTTCTTTTTAATTGTGATTGCTTTCTTTACCTTCTTTTCCTTCCTTAGCTTTTCTTCTAGCTTTTTTGGGGTCATTTTGATTGCAGTAATTGTGATTATATAAAGCACTACTGAAATCATGTCCACAAACGTACACATCTGGGCTCAGACTGATGCTAATATACACTTACATATGCTTTTCTGGCATCATGAGTCTTTGTTTACAAGCACATAAGCAAGTGGCCTTTGACTTTGATCATAAGTTAAACCTAAAATTCCTAACATAA
Organism: Cuniculus paca; assembly: GCA_004365215.1. Taxonomy (NCBI): domain Eukaryota; kingdom Metazoa; phylum Chordata; class Mammalia; order Rodentia; family Cuniculidae; genus Cuniculus; species Cuniculus paca. Next base: position 14,035 of record RJWT010021539.1, on the reverse strand, counting down.
CCCAAATTGTTCATATGTGAGGCCAGTCATAACTCAAGGGTCCACTGTAGTTGTTTTCAGTTTGAAATTTCTTAAGTGAGAGAAATGTCTATTTCTATACTTTTCCCTGGATCTACTTACAAATACTTGAGTAAAGATAAGAAAAATAAGATAATTCATAGTATAAAGATACTGGTAGTTAATGGGATGGAATTGGGATGATGATGGGTATTACTTCACATCCATGCTGTGATTTGGTTGGGCTTTGGAGTTATTGTCTACAGCATTAGAAAAACAAAAACAATCTGGGCTTCTGTTTGTCATAACCTCAAATAAAGCTGTCACTTGGCTGATTTTACCAGAGACTTCTCACAGTGAGAGGGTCCAGAAGGAGTGGTTGTTGAGCAGCAGTTTTGAATTAGGCTTTGAAGCATGTCTGCAAAGGTCCCAAGGAACGTCTGCTGACATGCTCAGTCCCCTGTGGTCACCCCTCGTTCCTCAGATGGTAGCAGCAAGGCTGTCTGTGAGCTCATCCCCCTAATTGAACCCCTGTTTGAGACACAAGTTGAGCTCTCCCCATGGAGGTGTGGAGGGAAAGAACACAGAATTGTCTCGCCTCTTTGCAGAAGCAAGTGGAAAGGGTAGAGGGTGGCAGAGGCTGTGCCTGAAAGGATTCTAGGAGGGGCCTGGTCTCCTGCCATGTCCCCCAGGGAGATCACACCCCCCCATCCCATGTAGGCACCTGTAGGACTCAATGTGCCACGTTCCTAAGACACAATCTGTTCTCAAATTCTACCTCAGGCCGAGTCCAAAGAACCTCCTAAGTGTGACGACATTCCACCGGAAATGAAGGATTCAGTTTATTATGCCAAAGAAGGAAAGAAGAAGACATTGGTAGAACCTTTCCTCCCAAGCAGTGCAGGTAACATGATGTTTCATTTTACCACCAACCAAGCAAAACACTAACAGACCCGCAGTGCATGTTATGCATCTGTGCCTGTGTGAATATTTCCTGATCTGCAACCATCTGATATTTTAAATACCATGCTCAGCTTGTAGATCAGTGGTAAGTAGAGCTGAAAACAAACATCTAGCTCTGGAGGCAATGAATCTCTCCAGGAAGGAAGGTAAATATGGGCTTAAAATCAACTCTGTACTCCACATGCCAATCAGCCTTCTCTAAGGCCCAGGAACCCAGCAAATGACAAATGTATCCTTTGAGGGAAAACATGGATATAAAGCCACCTAGATTGTTTATGTGCATCTTTGGAGGATGGCTCTCCAGATTTCATTTAATTTCATTTATTTATTTAATATTTATTTTTGAAGCAGAGTCTCGCCGTGTAGTGAAGCTGGCCTTGAACTCATTTTGTAGCCCAGGCTGGCCTCGTATTCCTGACAATCCTCCTGCCTCAGCTTTCTAAGTGCTGGGATTACAGGTGTGCACCACCATGCCCCAGACTTGATTTTAAAATGAAATAACTTTAAACAGTCTGTCACCAACCCTACTTCCATTCTGCTTCCTATGCAGCTCTTTTCCTGAGTGCCCCTTGGGCTCAGAGCTCTGGATAAAGCCCAGTGCTTGTTCTCTTGTGTCCCACCCTCCACCTGTGGAAGCTGGGGAGTCTGTTCAGCTCAAGACTTGGGGAGTGGTTCTTCTGGGATGAGTACTGGAGAGGGAGGAGAAGGGTGAGGTGGTCCAGGTGTGGGTTGAGCAGGACCAACACCGCAGAGCAGGGAGCAAAGTGGGTCTGTGATTGGACTTTTCCCATTTTTTGGATGTCTGAGCTCATTGGAGTCCGTATTTATGTTTTTGGATGTTGAAGTTGACCGGCTCTCTTCTTTTACTTCTCTTTTCATCTATTGCTTCCAATGAGGGTGAGGATAGGCTTTTCAAAGGTCTCAGGATGTTGTAAGAATTTAATATATCCCATGAAAGTGCTGAACCAGTTTCCAGTTGTTGATTAAGATGAGTACCTGTCTTGGTTACTTATTTCTCATTACTGAGACAAAATACCTGATGCCTAACATGAAGGAAGAAAAGGTTTATTTAGCTAACAGTTTTGGAGGTTTCAGTCTGTAATCAGCTGGCTCCAAGGCAGGATGGTGTACTAAGGGGCAGCCGTTTATGGTGGCCACAAGACACAAGAGCAGAAAGGCAAGAGAAGGGAAAAGAAACACACCTTCTTCCCTCCTTTATATTGTATGCAATCTCTTCCCCAGGCGGGTGCAGCACTCATACCGCTAATCCCAGTGCTGGACCATGAACCAATCATAAATGCTAGACTCAGCTGCCTCCATGACTGCATGAGGCTTGGGGGGGCCACCTAGACACAAACCATAACATTACCTCATACCACACAATGGCAGCACCTGGTTGCTCTAACCTGGTTCTTCAGGGTACTTTGCAGCTGTATTTTCTTCCAGTCTGTGCTGAGAGTCTGCTGTCTGGTGAGTTGCTTTGTACTTATTTCTAATCAGATTAGCATGACCCAGGAGTGTCAGGTGTGCACTGTCTTCCACTGGAACGTGGACAGCCTGCCAGGGAGGGTGGGCAATGGATGCCATGACTTCCAGGGCCCAGGACCTTTGTGGAGTCAGAGACATAGACAGACACTGCAAGAATGGAGGCCCATTGAGCTGAGGCCACAAGGAAAGTGAAAACAAAGGACAAGTGGGTGACAGAGATGGCACAGCATGGAGCCCAGGCCCCTGGCCAGGTTGCCTGTCTGCTGGCATTGAAGCGAGGAATGCTGAGTTTTATAACTTTGGTTTGGGTTAGGAAATGAGCAGTGAGTGGGTTGTGGTGGTGCATGCCTGTAATCCCAGCACTATGAAGGCTGAAGTAGGAGGACTGCTGTGAGTTCAAGGCCAACCTGAACTACCTAGCAAGACCCTGTCTCAAAAACAAAATGAAACACAAAAAAGCACAGTGGACTTCATTTCCTCCATTGCTTTGCAAACCTTGTGGGTGTTCTTTCTGCAGAAAGTGATGTGTACAAAGCCCAGACTCCTACCAAGGATGCCCAAGGGGCTCTGGACGTCAAGGAGGATGCAGATGTGAAGGTGGAGGTGCCAGTAGACCAGGTGGGTTGTGGGATGCTGGATGACTGCTCCACAGCCCCTACCTTCCTCAGCCTCCTCCTTATCCCCCTGTTCCCAGTTCTGCCTGACCTCAGGAGTGTCCTAGGATCACCAAGTTCAGACGTTTTCCTGTCCCCTCTTCCCCTGGCTGCTTCTGTGCAGGATGTTTTGCCTCCAGTCCCATGTGTGTGACTGCATATTGGGCATTGCCCATAATCAAGTATCACCACAGTCACCTGCTCACTGGGCTGTGAACCCTGCAGGGTTGCAGCCCCACACCTTGGAGGGCCCTGGCACACAGGACCCCCTGGGCCACTGCATGTGGATGACGGCAGGAGGGGTGAGTGGCACTGTCAGACAACATGCAGTGAAACCTGGGACTGCAGTGTCCCCATCTGCAGCTGGGGGAGCATCATTTAGAGGAGGCAATGCACTCAGCCACCTTTCCATCCTCTGGCTTCACGGAGAGGGGGAGTGGGTAAACCCTGCAGCTGCTCAGCCTTGTCAGGACTGTCCACCCAAAGGCACTAAAAGTAGATTTGCTGTCGTTGTTAGTTTTGGTGGAAATGAATGTCCCGTAAAAGGTCAGTATTAGCAGTGGAGTCTCAGTTCAAACCTCTCAAGTAGATGAGGTCCCAACCTTGCTCTTGTGTTTATGCAGCATGGCATCATGATAACTGGTGAGCTTTTCTACTCCTCCTTTATTTTTAACTCCCACTGTTTGTCTGTCCTGTGATACATTTTTACAACCCTGCAGCTCAGGCACCGATTTAAACCAGCTTTCTACCTCTGAAGGCATTTGGAGTACTTTGCCCATGTGTCCTGCTGCATTTTCTAAATTACCAGTGATGTCATTTGCTCTTTTCCCAGATGTGATTAAAAAAATGATCAAAAGATTTGGTTTTCTGCTAAAATCAAAAATAACAGTTGGGATGTTTTTGTGCATGTTTAAAGTTATAGTAATAGGGGAATTGGGACAGTTGCCACATTGGTCCTTGTTGTTGGTGTATTACTGTGTGTTTTCTGGGTTGTCTATTGAAAGTGTGTGAGACAGGTTTTGTTTGATTCTGCCCCACTCCACACGGTGTTGGGGGTGGAACCCAGGCCTTCACGCATGCTAGGTGAGTGCCTGTGAGCCACTTCCCAGTTCTGAGTTCAGATTTACTTATTCGTTTTTAATTTTTATTTTTATTAGTCCATGTTTGAAGTTCATAATGATTGTATTCCTTGTGGAGAGTTGGTACATGTACACAACACTTCCCAATTCTTTTCCCCATGCACTTACCTGCTCTTCCCTGCCCTCTCTCTCTATCTCTTGGTCCCCTTCCCTTTTGAACAACTATCTCCTTTTATGTATCATCCATTTTTATTTTGCCCTTTAGTTATGTAAGTGTTGGGTTTCTCATCTAAGAGACACACTGTGATATTGAAGTTTGTGTGTCTGACTTATTTCACTTAACATTATGGTCTCCAGGTGCATCCATGTTCCTACAAATGACTCAAGTTTATCTTTCCTGATGGCAGAGTTGTACCCTGTGGTGTGTAAATAACACATGTTCTTTATCCATTTATCTGTTGATGGATGTAGAGACTACTTCCTAAATTTAGCTATGATGAGTTGTGCTGCTGTAACACAAGTGTGCATGGGTCACTTTTTAAAAAAATTTAAAAATTTTTTTCTTTAGTACTGGGAATCGAACTCAGGACCTTGTGGTTTCCAGGCGGGTGCCACTGAGCTATATCTCTAGCCCCTGCATGGATCACTTTAACTCTTTCAGGAAGACACCTAGAAGGGGTATAGCTGTCAAGAAGAGTTTGGCACAGGCTGACCATGGCTGTGATACACATGTGTTTCCTTCCTAGGTACCAGCTGAAATGGTTAAAGAAGTTGAGGATGCCCATGATCATGCCCCTAATTTTGAAGACATCAAGGTGAGCTCATTTTATTTCATTTCTATGGTCTGGGCCTCAGTGTCTGCTCTTTGTCATTCTGTGAACAGAGCACATGGTTGGTGGCGAAGGCACAGGACCACAGATTGGTCCTAGACTGCGGATGAGTATCCAAGGCCTGCGTTCTTGGTTGCTGTGCCTCTGATCTGGTGTCCTCTGTGCCAGCAGTCATTTTAGTGGCTTTTACTTGTAGTTGCCTCTCCCCATGCTTCCCCAGGGGTGAGCCTGGGAGGTGGAGCAGGGCAGTGGCTGTGGGGACAGCCCTGTTTGACTTCACAAATGTCCCCTGCTGAGTGGTCACTGTGTCACTGGTCTCATGGGGACATTGGGCTGAGTGTCCTGGGCTCTGATGGCCCTTGCTCTTGCAGACCAGATATTGGGACCGTTGGCCCCAGAGAGATGACATCACTGCAGTCCTGCCAGAAGGAAAGGGGAAATAAAGTTTCCTTTACCATCAGCCGTGGAGCCAAGAAACAGGCTTTGGGGCTCTGTTTCCAGCTCGCTGCTACCTGATGTCTTTGGGGATGATTTCTCCTTTCTCGTGTTTGGAGTGCGGGAGATCTGAGCTGGCTCCGAGTCTGTGTGGATGCTAGTTCCTCCAGAGCTGTGTCTGAACTTGGGGACATGGGTGGCCCTGTGAACTGTCCCCTGGGCTCTTGAGCTGCCTCATGTTTGGGACAGGGGAAGTCACTGCCAGCGCTGAGCGAGGACCCTGGTTCTCCATGAAGGATGAGGCAAAGGGCGTTGGTGAGGGAGGCACTGGCTCTCAGGAAGCTTGCTCAGGCTTTTAGAAAACATCAAAGGAGCTTGGGATCCAAAACAGCCAAAGGGAACTGTGTCAGCGAAACACAGTGGTGTGCGCCTATAATCCCAGCACTCTGGGAAGCTGAGGCAGGAAGATGGCAAGTTTGTGTAACTTAATAAGGCCCTGTCTCAAAATAAAAACTAGTAAACAACTGGAGATGTTGCTCAGTGTGAAGTCCCTGTCTTTGATCCCCAGTACTGCCCCTCCAAAAGAAAAAAAAATTCATAAAATTTTGTCTTTTAAAATATTTTCTAATATACGATTTAGTGGCATAAATTGTATTTAAACATTATGTATGTTGAAGACATTTTCATCCACCAGACAGAATGTTTTAACTAATTTTGTCATTGCTGAGACAAAATACATGACACACAAAGTAAAAGAAGGAAAGGGTTATTGTAGCTCATGTTGTGGAGGGTTCAGTCCACAGTCACCTGGCTCCAGGGCTGCAAAGAAACAGTCCATGGCAGGGCAGAAGGCAGCAAAGCAGCAAGTAGTGAACAAGCAGCAATCAATGAGCAGCTAACACAGTGGCCCTCTTTCTGTCCCTCATACCCTATCCAGGCTTCCCACCTTTAGGGTAAGCAGCACTCACACTCAGGGTGGGGCAGCCTTAATCCTAGGATCGAGCCATGAATCACTCCCAGCATCACACCCTTAACCCCAGCATCACATACTCTAGATCCAGCCAATACTTGACAGATATGTGCATATATAATATTTTTATCTTCCAAAAAAAGTTATTAATCTGGATTAACTAATTTCAACTTCTGTGAACTAATAAAGGTGAAATCTGTACTTTGTCCTTTTACCTATTTCAAATTGTGTTCACTGAACACTATTTTTGGTGTTTTGAGACAAGGTCTTACTTTGTAGTCTGGGCTAGGCTTGAACTCTCTATCTGCAGCCTAGCTGGTGTTGAACTTATGGTGATCCTCCTGCCTCAGCCTCCTGGGTGTTGGAGTTACAGGGGTGTGCTAACATACCCAACTAAGCAATATTTTATTTTATTTTTTTATTTTTAAAATTCTTTTGTTTAGTTTTTTAAAATTTAGTTTTTCTTTTATTTATTTATCTTATTTTACTTATTTTATTTTATTTTATTTTTAAGCACTATTTTAATTACATGGGGTGTTGCGTACAGACTGAGTCAGGGTGGCCAGTAATGTTCTCTAGTTCTTATCTGCTCTGTCTGGATGCACTGATTGTAAAATGTTTTATATACAAGCAGCACTTTTTTTAGTCCGTGCTTCTGTTAAGTTTGTAAAACAGTGTGTAATGAGTTTGAAAAGATCCAATTCCTTTCCAAACAAATAAGGAAGAGACACAGCAGTGCTCTGGGAAAGGATGGGAGGATGTGTGGAGGACTTTCTGGGTGGCAGAGACCCAGCCCTGGGGAAGCTCAGCTCACTCTGCAGCCCTGCATGTTGTAGAGAAGCCTATGTGTGTGGGGGTGAGGTGGGGGGAGGAGGGACGTCAGGTCCTGAGTCACCCTGAGGGCTTTTTGACCCTTTTCATAGTCCCTAAGCTTTTGCCTACTTTGGAGAAGGTTATGTACAGATTTCCTGGTTGATTTTGTGTACTCAGTAAAGAGAGGGCAGGAAAGGTGAAGGATTTGAGCTTTGGGTGAATACGAGCGTGCTGTGCTTTTCTACCTCATCTTGGTCCATCCATGGTGCTGCCTGGTCTCCCCCAGGGCTCCCTGCAGATGCGACTGTCCTCCACCAGCTCCCCAGTGCTCCCGTGCTTGTGTCTTCCTGCCTTGGTCACCATCAGCATTTTGTATGGACTTCAGCGCCATCTGGCCACACTGGCTTTTGCTAGGGTTATCACGCACCCAGCCGTCGCACAACAGATAGATGGGGGTTTTGGAGGAAAGATGTGAGCACTGATGGGCGGCTTTGGAGGAAGGGTCTGAGTCTGATCCCCAGCACTGGCATCTTTAATGTCGTTCGCATTCCCTGGCATGGAGGAGTAGGTGATCTTCAGCCGGAGGGTGAACCTGGAAGGCAATAGGTAACCTTTGCCCAGCTAAGGAGGCAGGACTGGAACTGCTGGCCTAGAAGGTTGGAGAGTGGTCCATCCCAGACAGGAGAGGTCCCTGAAAGTGAAGGGGGCCGAGAAGAGGAGGGAGAGGACACAGAGACAATGGGTGGGGACAGAGATGAGAAAAGAGCTGAGATATATCCTGTGCACACATCATCTCCCCATGGTGCATGTGACCACTGTGCCCTGCAATGTGGACTCATAATAAATAAGAAAAAAAGAAAACAACACAGGTGGCTGTTCAACTGGACCCCAGAGCGCTACTCTATGTAGGAACTAATCATGCCCAAACCAAAAATATTGCTCCAGGTGATAATTAAATCTTTTTCTTTGGAAAGCACTACACAGTCAGAAGTTTACCCAAGAGGCCAGAGGGGTGGCCCAGCGGTGGGGCCCTTGCCTAGCATGTGTGAGACCCCAAGTTCAGTTTCCAGCACTACAAAAGAAAAAAAGATGTTGACCAAAATAAGAAAGAAACCATTTGTCACACAAATCAGATTTTCTTAATTTACAAAGAGCATCATAAACCATGTATACAAAGACAGCCCAGGTAAATAAAACAAATAGGAAACTCGCTGAGAAGGTGAATTCAGTATAGTCACATTAGTCCTCATCAAAGAAATGCAAAGTAGACAGGTTTTTTCCCTCTGTTTAAATCATTTTAAACAGTGTCCAGTCTTCATAAATCCAGATTGAGGGTTTATTTTACAGTATCCTTGCAGGTAACCGAGTAGTAGATTTAGCTGTACGTGTAGATGCAAGAAAGCAGGGCTATTTCTTAGGGCGGACATAGAGATTGGTGTAGTCTTTTAGGGAAGGAATTTTCTCTTTGTATTGAAATTCAATGTACACATATGTTTTGAACCATTATCTTGATAGGTGGGGCTGTCCCACAAATATATTAATAACAGTGATAGAAACAAATGCAAGTTTCATCCACAGGGCTTGGTTGATTGAGGTTTGCATCCTTTATAGAAAAGGAAATAGGACGGCAGTGAAAACAGTCATGTGGACCCAGATGTACTGAGTTCAGGGAGCTGCAGATGTTTATCGACTTAAAGGAAATCGGAGTGCAGCAGAGAATATAATGTCGCTGCCTTTTGTGCAGGAATATTTAACAAGCTGTGCATAAAAAAAAAGTACTGATGATGGGAAAGGCATGGTGCTTCACAACATGGGGGGAGATGAGAGGAACAGGGTATCAGAAAAGCAGGAAGGAGGGCTCAGGGCTCTAACGTGAACTCCTGGTGGCATTTATGATGGCAGAGAATTTACCTGACAAATGAGAAGGGACAGAGGAGGTTAAGGATTTACAAGGTGTGATGGGGAAATATGGTGAATGTTTAAATTTTAAAAAAATATTACAGTAAAAGACACATTGCCATGAGTCCCCTTCAGAATCCCCCCCTCACTTTGCACACACTCTTCCCATCGTCCTTGCCTTTTTCTGCAGCAGCTCTGGAGACCTCTTTCCTGAGGGTCTTTAGCTATGCTGTCCTGGCAGCCTTGATGTCCTGAATGGATTCATAACATTTCCCTTTCCTGGTCATTTTGACTTTGGGGAAGTCGGAAGTCACATGGCACCAGATCTGGTGACTAAGGTGGATGGGGACACGGTGTTATGTTTTTCTGAGCAGCCTTTCTGTTGGGTGGTGTTGGGCAGCAGTAGTCACTGTGTTTTTAATCACACCTGGTAAATGAAAGGTTTCTGTCCTAATAGATTGCTGGACATTACAGCAGCGGTGTAGCCAGACCACCAGCCCCTCCCTCCCTGATTACAGGTTCCTCCTAATTACCAGAATTCCCACGTCACCAGTGCCCACCCCCAAGTGCCATCCCCTCTCATTTGGAATACTTTAAAAGCCCTGCGGAGACTGCACCTCGTGGGGAAAATCGCCAAGCCACCTAGGCAGAACGTTTTTCCCTCCGCGTCCTCAACCCCTCCCCCAATAAATTCTTCCCTTGGATAAATCCTGCTTTTCCACTGTGCGGAGTACTCTAACTTCTGTTTCTCTGCGCCGCTCTTAAAATAACCTAATAGTTTGGTACAGCGACTCAGATAACCGATAACGCTGTATGGGCTCCCAAGGTTTATCCTTGGTTTTGAGCTCCGCCGTTTATTATGAGCCGAATTTTCCATGCTCTGGGACCTGCTGACTCACCGATTGATTCATTTCATCCAACACCAGTCCACCTCATTTGTCACAGGTGAGCTTTCATTCCATCAGGGGTTTCCCGTTTCCGTTCCGTTTAAATTTGTGGGTCCACATGGGAAACTTCTTCCCATCTCTTGGATAAAGATAATGGTTCTCACGTTCCTTGGGTAAACACGCTGAGGCAGGACTTTTGTCCTTTGTCCTGGAGACCCCACCTCATTCTCTTGGTGATGGCCGATGAGAGTAAGTATTGGGACCGTCTCTATCGTACTTTCAAAACAGGTGACGACCTCTTTTGAAAAGTGTGACCTGGGACAGCTTTCATGTCCTTGAGCAGAACCAGCTTGAGGCAAAGCTGTTCCCCTAGCTCACCTTTAATTCGGTCACTATGGGGAATGCTGTTTCCTATCCCCCCAAAACCACACCCCTGGGGTGTCCGGTTTGTAACCTGGCTGCCCTTGGCCTTAAAAAGGTCATAAAAACCAAAAAACTGATCTTTCACTGCCAGGAGGCTTGGCCGACCTACCAGCTTAGCGGCAGCCAATGGCCTAAAGGGGGGGGAACTTTTGATCCCTCTGGCCTGCAAGGTTTATATAACTGTTGTCTCGGCAATGGCAAATCGGCAGAAATCCCTTATGTGCAGGCTTTTTTCACTCTGAGGACGCATCCCTTCCTTATCCAGTCGTGTATGGCGGCCCAAATCTTTCTAGCTCACTCTCCTCCGCCAGGACCTCTCCCTCCCGCCCCGTCAGATCCTTTGGATGATGTGCCTCCCGTTTTTTCTCTCCTTCCCCCGTATCCCCAAGCCCAAACCCCTCAGCCTTCTCAACCGGAGGTTTCCGAGCCCCCTGCTGCTTCCTCTCCCCAGGCTCAGGTTCCCCACTGCCCTCAGCCTGAGCGGTCTATTCAGTCAGATAGCTCCCCTCCTGCGCCGTTTTCCCCACGGGCTCATCACACTCGGTCGCGCGCCTCTCAGCCGCCTAGCAAGCCGCATGGTATCTGATCGCTATCTTGCGATCCCATGCCACGTGGTTCTTAGCAGCCATCTTGCTGCCAGTCGCCAGGGGGGGGAAGTGGCCACCATCTTGTGGCCTTCTGCTGTGCAGCGGGTTGCCGCCATCTTTGGGTCCTGTGCCGCGCCACTGGGCGCCACCAAGTTTTGGTCCTCTGCTGCGTGACAGGGCACCGCCATATGACAGGGTGCCACCATCTTGTGGCTTCCCACCATGTGACAGGGCGCCGCCATCTTTTGGTCCTCTGCCATGTGACGGGGCGCCACCATCTTGTGGCCTTCCACCACGTGACAGGGCGCTGCCATCTTGCTGTAGTTTCCATAGCAACCAGTTGCTGCCTACTTGTATTCCCTCACCATGTGACCAGCGGCAGCCACCTTGCGGGCTGTATAATCAGTCGCCACCTGGTAGCTGCTCATTATATGGTGACGAACAGTCATCTTTTGTTCAAATGCCCAATAATTGCCCAGTCATCTGCTGGGGAACTGGTTGTTCAGTGGTGACCTACACCTCCCAATCCACTGCTTTCTGAGCCTTAATCCCTATTCCCTCTTCAGGAACAGGCTGGTCCAGATGGACTAGTTCATATTCATGTTCCTTTTTCTCTCACCGACCTATCTCACATTAGCCATAAATTAGGTTCCTTCTCTGTTGACCCACAAGCTTATATTAAAGAGTTTGAGTTTATAACTAACTGTTATGATTTACATTGCAAGGATATTTATATAATTCTAAATACCACCCTCAGCTCACAGGAGCGAGCTCAGCTATGGCAAGCAGCTTGAGAAGAAGCTGATCATAGATATAGAGCAAATACTGCTGACAATGACCCTGGACCTGCTACTGTTCCTGAACAGGACCCTAACTGGAATTATCAAAATGGAGAAGGTTCTTATAAACTACATAAAATGATTGAATGTCTAATTGTGGGTCTTAATAAAATAGCTCACAAACATCCTAACTATAACAAGCTTTTAGAACAGGTTCAAGAAGCTAATGAAAATCCTGCTGTGTTCCTAGCATGTCTTAGACACCCTAATTAAGTTTACTAATGTAAAACCAGACTCTCATGAAGGAACAATTCTTATTAACTCTTATTTTATTTCTCAGTCTGCCCCTGACGTTTGGGCAAAACTACAAAAGGCTGAACTTGGCCCTCAAACCCCGCAGGGAGATCTTCTTAACATGGCTTTCTGTGTTTTCAACAACAGAGATAAAACTCAAAAGGAAGAAAAAGAGGCACAAAAAAAGAAATTTGCTAAATATCAATCTGATCTCTTAGCAGTGGCACTTAGGGCTCCTAAGACAGGTAAACCTAAACAAGGTGGAGCCGGTGGAGTCACCCGAGCCCCTCATGGATCATGCTTCAAGTGCGACAAAGAAGGACACTGGGCAAGAGAATGCCCAAATCCTCGATCTCCTCCTGGGCCGTGTCCCCTCTGCAATCTCAAGGGCCACTGGAAGAGAGACTGTCCTAGCCGCCAGAGAGCAGGTAAGCCATCCTCTAATTCCTTGCCCTCACAGGAGGTCTCATCACCATCAGATTCATCACTGGCTGATCTACTTGGACTTGCTGCTGAAGATTGATGGGGCTCGGGGCCCTCGGCCCCCATCAAGGTATCCTTCTTGGAGTCCTGAGTCTCACTGGAGGTCTCAGGTAAGACACTTTCTCTGCTTGTTGATACGGGGGCCACATATAGTGTACTTCCTGAGTTCTCAGGCCGTTGTTTTAAGGCCTCGATCTCCGTGGTTGGCGTTGATGGCCAACCCACACAGCCTCTTCAAACAGGACCTATTCCATGTAAGTTCCAAACTCTCTTCTTTACCCATAGCTTTCTAGTAATACCAACATGTCCCACACCCCTTTTAGGTAGAGATCTTCTCCAAAAACTTAACTTTTCCTTTACCTTCTCTCTCCCCACAGCTCTTGTCCTCCAAACACCAATGCAGTGCACCAAAAAACCAACCCCTCCTCTTCCCCCTTCCCTCGTTGATCCCATTGTCTGGGACACCTCCAACCCCACCTGTACTACCCATGCTATACCTGTATTAATTAATCTCAAAAACACTTCAATCTTTCCTTGTGTTCCCCAATACCCGATAGCTCCCAAACATATACAGGGGATTAAACCTATAATCCAGCGTCTTTTAGACAATGGTTTTCTTAAACCTACCCATTCACCCTACAATACTCCCATTCTCCTGGTACTTAAGCCTAATGGGTCCTATCATCTGGTACAGGACCTTAGGGTTATCAATGATGCTTTTACCCCAATTCACCCAGTGGTGCCAAACCCTTACACTATGCTCTCCCATATCCCTCCCTCCACCACTCACTTCACAGTCCTAGACCTTAAAGATGCCTTTTTTACCACCCCCCTACACCCTGATTGTCAGGATTTCTTTGTGTTTACGTGGACTGACCCAGACACTCTCAGGTCTCAACTTACCTGGACAGTGTCCCTTCAAGGGTTCAGAGATCGTCCTCATTTCTTTAGCCAAGCTCTTGCTACTGACCTTACAGCTCTTGACCTCAAACCCAGCACTCTCCTTCACTATGTTGATGACCTTCTGTGTTCTCCATCCCACACTTTAGCCATACAACATACAGCCACTCTCCTCAATTTTCTCTCCAATTGTGGGTACAGGGTATCCCCTGCTAAAGCCCAAATAGCTTCCCCACAGGTCAAATATCTGGGTCTCTCTCTCATTCCTATCACTCGTTCCATCACCACAGATTGCAAGGCGATTCTTTGGGATCTGCAGGTGTCCACAACCAAACAGCAGGTTCTATCTTTCTTAGGTTTAGCTAACTTTTTTCACCTCTGGATTCCCAACTTTGCAGCTCTAGCCCAACCCCTCTACAAAGTCTCCAAAGGCTCCTTATCAGAACCCCTAGATCCCACTACTTCTATACATACCTCATTTAATAAGTTAAAGGAGGCTCTCCTAAGGGCTCCAGCCCTTACCCTTCCTAATCCTACCCAACCCTTTACTCTGTA
>RJWT010021538.1:0-17550 GCA_004365215.1 Cuniculus paca | reverse complement strand
GTTTAAACTTCTAACCCCTTTTGTAGAGTTTGTTACTACAGAATGCAGAAAACCTGTTGAACCCACAGAGTTAAAATTGTTGTTGAGTATCATACATACCTTAAATGATACTCTCAACAGAATGAGTGTCAGTGTCATTAAAGGAATAGAATTAAGATTTAAATCTTAATTCTTAGATTAAGAATTAAATCTTTCCTACATTATACATTGGCTAGATAATTAGGAAATTAACAAACAGGCAAATCCATCTTTGAAAAGTTATTTTACTTTTGTACTATTCATTTTGTTAAACTAAAATATTATGATGTTTTAATAGCAGTAGCATTTATCATAATGACCATATGACTCATTTCTAAAAGTCATGTTTAAAGGCCTGCCAGAATATTGACTGCCACCCATCAAGAGTGTTCTAATGTGTGAATGGCATTAGACATGAGTAAAGAGCCATTCATTTTGGAAATGAAGTTCTTGGGGTTCAGAAAAGTTGACTGGCCCAGAGTACTATCAGCCTCCTAATTCCTAGAGTAACACAACATATTACTGCATTACTGTTCCTCTAACAGTCACAGGCTACAAAGCAGCTGTTGGATATAGTTTGACAGCTTTCCCACATGATTGATAGTCTGTTAACCCTCCCTCTAATGGACTAAGTGATAGTTAAGATTAGTGTTTTTAGCAGTATAACCCTTCAGGAAAAGCCATATTCAGAAATCCAGTGTGTGGAAAGTTTGTGAAAAAGAGCTGTGGCTCAAACAGCAATAGAGTAGCGAGGGCAGCAACCACTTCCCCTACCTTCTCTTTTTCTCTCCCATCCCCATAGCACTTCAGGAAGTACATGCAAGAAAGAGATTTTTAATTTCTTCTGCCATACATAATAATTATGGAATCTTTTGGCTTTACAAACTTTAAATCTTTAGCGTAAAATGGTTTGATGTACTTTAGTGAGCATTTTAAGGGCATAGTTTCTAAATTTTTTTCCCTAAGCTATAGGTTTTCTGTTAAATTTGGTTAACTTTTTCCTTTTTTAAAACTTACTGAATTCTCATTTTTCCACCATCTTTCCTCTTTAAGTCAAGAAGGTTCATTCCCCAAGTCTTAAGTTTCTGTCTCCATTTACTTACCATTTCTATTACTAAAAAGATTTTGTTATAGATTTTCTATGTGAACTATAAAGGAACTTTGACTTCTAGATACAAATTTAACAGTTTTAGAATTCAGTTTTAAGTACTAATTTTCATATGCAGATATACCTTTAAAGGATTATGCTTAAAAGTTTTGGTATTATTGATACCTCTATCCTTGTTATTTATCTTGCTTCAGATCAACATCAGCAGTATTTTTTAGTTGACCACTTTATGATATGTGCTCAAAAAATTCAGTGAATGTCTAAATTTTTTAAAAAATTATTAGAGTGAAAGATACATTGCCATTAATCCCTGTCAAAATATTTTCCCTGGCTTCTAATGCTTATCCTAGTTGTGGTTTTTTGAGGCAGGGTCTTGCTATATAGTTAAGGATGGCCTTGGGCCCACTATTTAGTCCACTCTCAAACTCAGCGATCTTTCTGCCTCAGTCTCCTGAGTGCTGGGATTAGCAGTTGTGCACCACCATACCTGGCAATCCCATTATTCTTGCCACTTTCTGAAGCAGTTCTGGTAGTCCTCTTTTGTATTTTTTCCTATCCCATGGAAATGCAGGTCCGTAAAGACATTACAGACTGTTCTCATCTAGATTGTTCATTGAACTTCTGGCTTTTCCCCAAAGTCAAAATGACTGTGAAAGTTAAATGTTTAGAAGTAATTCAGAACGTTGAAGCAACCAGGATAGTGTAACTAAAGACATTCATGAAAGAGGACTTTCAGAGCTTCTTTCAAAAAGTGCCAAGAACAATAGGATAAGTAAGTGTTTGAAGCAAGGAGTAGTATTTTGATGGGGATTAAATGTAGGGTGTCTTTTACTGTAGTAAGTTGAACTTAGTCAAAATTAAGAATTCTTCTCCCTCTAAGGAAATTATAAAGAATGTGAAGACAACCTACAGAATGGTAGGAAATACATCCTAGTCATGCATCTGATAAGTAATATTCAGAATAATTTTTTTTAAAAAGTCTATATCTAAACAGTAGGTAACCTAATTAAAAAGGATAAAAGATGTAAAGAAGGAAGATGTATAAAGACCAATAGTGAAAATCAAAATCATGGTGAGTCACACCAATTAGTATAGCTACTATCAAAGAACAAGAAAATAACAGACCTTGACAAGGTTGTACACCAATTAAATCCTTGTGCACTGTTCATAGAAATGTAAAATGATATGACCACTATGCAAAATAGTATGGGTACTTTTTAAAGAAATTAAAAGTTTAGCTGGGCGTGGTGGCTCACGCCTTTAATCCCAGCACTCGGGAGGCTGAGACAGGCAGATCATTGTGAGTTCGAGACCAGCCTGGGCTACAAAGTGAGCTCAAGGCCAGCCTGAATGGCATAGTGAGACCCTGTCTCAAAAAAAAATAGGGCTGGGGATCTAGCTCAGTGGTCTAAGCGTCTGCCCGGCAAGCACAAGGTCGTGAGTTCAATCCCCGGTGCCGCAAAAAGAAAAGAAAAAAAAAAGAAATTAAAAGTTTTCCAGCTATTTTATTTCTGGGTACATATCCCAAATAATTGAAAGCAGAATGTCAATGAGATACTTACGTATTTGTATACAGAGCAGAATTATTTACAGAAGATGCAAACAACCGAAATGTCCTACAGGTAAAATTAATAAACAAAACAGTGTGTATGCATAAAATACGCTATAAAAAGACATGAAATTGTAATACATGCTTTAACTTGGTTATGCCATAAAGACATTTTGCTAAGTGAAAGAAGCTTGTTACAAAAGGACAAATATAGGATACTGTATATATTATTGTCTTAGTCCATTTTGTGGCTGTAACCACAGACTGATTTATTAAGGATTAAGATTTATTTGGCCCTGTTCTGAAAGCTAGGAAGTTTTGCAATTGGCTTCTGAATCTGGTAAGGTCCTTTGTGCTGTTGGGGACCCTGCAGTCTCCTGGTGGACCAGGACATAATTTACTTGGTGAGTGAGACAGATCATCCTAGTCTAGATCTGTCCTCTTACAAAGCCACAGTATCATTGGATTATGGCCAACCCTGCCCTCAGGACTTCATTTAATTTAATTACTTTCCAATGTAATTCAAACACCATAGTTGGATTAAGTTGTCTGTGTCTTAATACCTCACAATGGAGATTAAATTTGAACATGAGTTTTAGAGTACACATTCAAACCACAGCAGTGAGATACATAGAATAGCTAAATTTATTAAGACAAAGTAGAATAAGATTTACTAGGGGCTAAGTAAGTAGAGGAAAAAGGGAGTTATTGTTCAGTAGGTACAATTTCAAGTTGAGATGATAAAAGTTCTGGAAATGGATGGTTGCATAACATTGCAAATGTACTCATTGTCACACTTAAAAATGATTTGAGTTTTAGGTTATTTATATTTTATCAATAAAATGTGTAGGGGATTGGGTTTCTTTCAATAAATTAGAACCTCTGGCATTGCCAGGGCCTCTTGGTTATGAAGATAGTATGTGATATGTTAGTGTCATTTCTGTTCTACCACACCTTGTGTGAATTGGAATCTGGAATAAACAGGTATGAATGTTGCTCAGGAAAAAAATGATTGGCATTTAACTAAAAAAGTCATATTCAGCAGCCAATTCTGAGTAGCGCTTAGATGAAATTTATCCATTTTAAACTTCGCTTCAGTTTTTTTTTTTTACAATTCCCTTGGGATCCTGTAGAAATTGTAGATACAGCTGTTTAAAATATTTTCACAAGCCTCTCATTTATGTAGATAGATTATTAAGGATTAATTTACTTCTGCTTAGTATTTAGTGTTTCATGTGATACATTTATGTAATATATATATTAATAATGCTATAGAATTTTTTCTATTTAGTTTAATTTTCCTGACCCTGATGGGTGATGTTCAGTGACCTTGATTTTGGTACATGTGTTTATGCATTCAGGCATTTAAGCAGTTGTTCACGAACATTTTAGTGAGGAAATTGTCTTCAGTCTTGCTCATAAGAGTAAGGGTTCCTTTCTAGTAATCCTCTGGAGAAAGCATTCTAATTTAGTGATTTAGAGCTATGTTGAACAATAATCAATTGTGGCTATTTATATTCATTCAAATTAAAAGCTCAGTGGCTTGGTCGTACCAGCTACATTTAAGTGCTCAGTAGCCACCTGACATGTTGTTTTTATTGCATAGGATAATGCAGACAAAGGACATTTCCCATCACTGCAGAAAGTTCCACTGGACACTACTGCTTATATCATAGATTTGAGTCAGAATATCTCTGTTCAGATTCTTTTATTTACTAATGGTGTAACCTTAAGCAAGTTCCTTCTCTTAAGTAGTGTGCTCTGAAAAATGTAGAAAACATTAATATCATGGGTTTGTTAGATCTCTTACATTAATTAGGATTAAAAACACTTAAGAATAATGTCTAGCACATGTCATATAGTTTTGTTACTGAAACTCTTATTATACTGTCTTAGAACAGCACGTTCAGAAAAGTACAGCATAAAACACCACCAAATTACAAGATACTAAATTGCATCAAATTGAGATTTTATGCTGTGCCTATGTGTGAAACACCAAATGGTTTTTAAGACTGCCTTAAAAATATTTTGTGTTCTTCTAGCGAGTTGAAGAATTTCTCAGCAAAGATATCAGTTACCTTATTTCAAATAAAAAGGAAGCAAAATTTGCACAAACACTGAGTCGAATTTCTCCTGTACCAAGTCCAGAATCTGCATATACTGCAGAAACCACTTCACCTCATCCCAGTCATGATGGAAGTTCATTTAAGACTCCAGACACAGTAAGTCTTTTCAGTATGCTTTGAGACTCTGGGAAATGTTGTGGCCAGAGGATCTCCTGATTTTTAAGACTGGTAGCAGAATTCACTTGCAGAGGAGTTATAAAGCCACATTTCTGTGACTTTCTAATTTACAAGGCCGCTGTCTTAGAAAGATGATTTTCTTTTTATTAGTTCACTGTAGTTATACCCTGCTTTCTAAAGTATAACCTTACACATAGAAATGGCTTTTATTTTTTAGAATAATTTACAACTAAACAGTTAATAGCAGATCATTCTTTTAAAGAAGAAACAGAAAACTTTGTTGTTTTTTTTTTTAATTTCAGAGCAGGAGTAAGCAAAATGACCAAATCTAGTCTGCTTTGTTTTTTGTATGGCCTGCAAACCAACCATAGTTTTTAGATTTTCAAATGGTGGGGGAAAAAATCAAAAATATTTTGTAACAAGCAGAAATGATACAAAATTCAGATTTCATTGTCCATTAAATGTAGTTGGAACATACCCATTCCTGTTTGTGTAGATAATACTTGTGGCTGTGCTTTGCTTCAGGCAGAGGTCAATAGTTTGATGGAAATTGTGTGGCCTACTTGAGCCTAAAATGTGTACTCTCTGGCCTTTGACATAGAAAGGCTGCCATCCCATTAATAGAATTCCTGACATCACCTCTTACTGTCACTTCTTTGCCATTAAATGGAAGATACGAAGGATAAATTAAATTGGTATAATTAGTTGGGAGGAGAAGAGATAAGTAATGCTCAATTTGCAGAATTTTAAGATTGAAATGTAATCTTTTTGCATTCTTGGTTTTTGAGACAGGTCTCTCACTATGTAGTGCAGGCTGGCCTTCAATTCCATACCTTATGTTAAGTTGCCATTTTCAAAATCTCCTTTTTCACACTGGAGAGGCTGAGACAGTAGGATTGCTACAAGTTGGAGGCCAACCCAGGTTACATAGTGAGGTCAAGGCCAACTTGAATGGGCAAGGCGTGCCTGGCAAGGTTGTGAGTTCAATTCCCACTATCAAAAAAAAAAAATAAAAATAAAAAAAATATATCCTTTTCAATTGATATGACAATTAGGGGAACAAGTAGAAAAATGAGGTACAAGAAAATCATTTGAAAAAGAAAGAGGAAAAAGGGTGAAGAAGGGAGAAGAAATAAAGGAAGTCATGTTATAGTTAAAGGGTTTTTGGAGCAAGGAAACAATACAGTAGTGATTAATTCTGAGTTAATTTTGGTCAGAGCATTTCAGTTAATTTTCATGATATTTAAAAAGTGAAATAACCTGTAAAAATTGTGCATATAAATGTAAATTGTCTTAATTGTAGATAGAAAATTCCAAGGGAACCTATTTTTCATGTTGAATACAATTTACTTCAGAACTGACCTCTTGAGTCTCAGTTATGTATTTACATGTTTTAACTAACATTTCTTCCAGTGAATTACTATTTTATAACTTTTGTGTTTGGTTTTCTTTTTTTTTTATAGATGTGTTTAAGCAGAGGAAAATTATTAGTCGAAAAAGCTATCAAGGATCATGTGAGTAGAAACTTTAAAATAACACTGTATTTTGTTATTAAAAAATTGGAAATTGTATTCTTAATCTTCTTTCACTCATTTTTAATAAGTAAAGCCTAAACTGCACATGTGTCTCATTTTACAAAAATAGAATCTACTTTTCATGGCGAAACAACTCCATCTTGTGGCCTTCTAAAATATTACTGGAAATTTCTGAAATTGTATGCATTAAGATGTCAAGAATTTTGGGAATATATTAAATGAGATCGATTTTTTAGAAACGCCAAAAGAAAAAACAACGTGCTCATTGCTGTTTTAACTCAATAAAGCCTGTGATGAATAACCACTACCTCAGTGGCATTAAACTTCAAATGTTGGGGGAAAAAACTCATTATAAATAGTAATTTTCCCAGATCAAACCTTTTTTTTTCTTTAACAGGATCTTATTCCTTCAAATAGTATATTATCAAATGCCTTATCATGGGGAGTAAAAATTCTTCATATTGATGGTAAGATTTTATTATATTTCTATAATACTTGTTATAAGTACCCATGTCTGTCCCTTGGTTTCTGATTTTGAATAGTGAAAATTTTAGTGATAAGGGATATCTGTAATAGTAACTTCTTCACCTAAATATATTACAACTCTACTTTGATACTCAACAAGTAAAATTGCTAATCTTAAGCTCTTTTTTTAAATAAAGATATTAGATGCTACATTGAACAAAAGAAAAAAGAGCTGTACTCACTCAAGAAATCAAGTACTTCTGTAAGAGATGTGGTATGTTGTCTTTAATTTTCAAAGTGATTTTAAAAGATTGTTTGCTTTTTTTGTTTATGTATCTGTAAAATTGTCCTACCAAGTAAAAAGTATCATTGCCTTTTACAATATCCCAGGGATAAGTTTCTGGAATCTGTGTATGTTTCTAAATTTTGTGTATATTTTTCTTCTTTGAAGTGTCAGCACAGAATCAAAACTTCTCTACCCTTTAAAACAAAAATAATGAAATCTCTGTTGGTCTCACATCTCTTGTCTACCAGTCTCTATAATCCTTCTCATTTCTACTACTCAAATCTCTACTTTTATATTTTTCATTCACTTTTCAATTTAAAAGATGAGAGACTGCTGACCAATTTGCCAAATCTGTTTAATAATGTTTATGTTCATTCTCCCAACTATTGTCCATTCCTTCCGTGAACTTCTCTTCTGGAATTTGTCTCATCTCCTAACTTTCTCTTGGTTTCCGTCTTTCCCAGAGAACGCTTTAGTGGTATGCTTCTCATTCATTCCTTAAATAACTGAGATCCAAAGGAAAATAAATTTCATAGACAGTGTGTACAAAGAAATGAGGACATGAATAGCTTGCCATGTACTGTTAATTTTCTTTGGGAGAATGACACTTATCTTTGAATAAGAAAATGACACCTTCTGCAACTCCAGTATAGTTTTTCTATTGAGATCCTCAAAATCTTTATGATCATTTTAATTGTGTTTACTTTCACTTTTAGAGTTTTTGTCTGATACTCTGATATCAGGAGCATCTTATGGGTAGCATCTGATGGTGTTTTCCCTCAAGAATTGATTATTTTTCTTTTTTGTGTGTCAGCAGTTTGAGATACATATGGGACACTAGAAATGTTATGTTGTATAGGCTTTCGATCTGTTATAAAGTATGGAGAATGCTGTTTTTTCCCCCACTGTTTTAGTAGGCACCCATCCCAGTTTTGTACAGACTGTTAGTTCTGTCTTAATTTTTGTGTGTAGTAGTTCAAATCCATCTCAGTTTTCAAAGATGGTTATATCCTGCTCACCTACCTCATCTAGGTTAAGATTTGGGCAGTGAGGGCTGAGTTTAGTGGTGCAGGCCCCTGTAGTCCCAGCACTTAGGAGGCTGAGGCAGGAGGTTTGCTGTGAGTTTGAGGCCAGCCTGGGCTACATAGTAAGTAAAAGGTCAGCCTGAACTATATATAGTGAGAGCCTGGAGTGGGGAGAGGGGAAGCAGAAGAGAGAGGAGAGTGAAGGAAGGAAAGGAAAGGAGGGGAGAGGGATTTGAGCAGCAGTTTGAATCTTAGTTGTATTTTCAAGAGCCTTTGTTGTGCTGCTTTAAGGTTTGTCCTTAGCATGTGCACCTTGAAGTTAAGCTCAGCACTTGGGTGGATTTATATAAACATGGCCTTTGGGATCTCCTTCTCCAGCTTGCTCCTTTCTTAGATTTCCCCTTCACACCACAAAAACCTTTTCCCAGTTCTTTCTGAGTGAGATTTCTCAAGCTTTAGCTGCCCATGCTACTTTAGAATACACTTTGTAACTGGGATCTAACCTCACGGCAGAGCTGTAGAAGAAAGAAGGAAAAAACCAGGTTCCATTGGTATTCTTTGAGCACTGGGACTCTTTCATTGTTTTTCTAGCCACAAAGTTGAGATTAGTATGGGAGTTTTAGCTGCTGCCTTTTTAGGCAGTTGCTCATTGAATGTTGTCCATAGTTTTTGGCTATAATCAGTAATATTGATTCCCCTATAGTATATATTTCATATTGGTCTGAACTGACAGACTCTAGCAAATTTTTCACTAGTATCTTTGTTCAGATTAACACAAAAGTTTTTAGATTATTTCATAAACTGTAACTTTTCCATATTGGCTGATTTCTTTCTAAGAAAGCTAAAATAGTTGTAAAAAATGCAAGGTACTTTTAGCTCTATTGTAAAATTGAGCTTGTATTACTAAATTCTATACCAGTGGATAAAATCTTTAATTATTGAATGATCATTGTTTTTATGGTTGAGTTGATTTTTAAAAGCAAGATTTTGGGCCAGTGATATAGCTCAGTGGCACAGCGCCTGCCTGGTAGGCATGAGGTGGTGAATTTGAGTCCCAGTTGCAAAAAAAAGGAATGAAATGGATTTGGGGGAAAAAAAAAAAAGAGCAACATTTTTTTTTTAATCTTTAGAGTAATGAGCAATTACCATTACAGTTTCCACTGTACTTGAACCTTGTGTTTTTATTGTGTTTTCTTTTTTTTTAAAGGGGAAAAGTATTAGTATTGGGACACAAAAAACAAGAAGTAAGTATATGAATAGTCATAAATATGTTTAGTTTGCTTCTAGAAAACAAGTCATATATAAACAATTTCTAAAACCATGTCAATGATTTTGTTTATTCAGTAGTTTCTTGGTCATTTTTAGAACATGGACTCTTATGACAGTCTGAAGCCTATACAGCCCTTCCCTCTCAAAGAATAGTGTCTTTTAAAGCATTTTTTTAATCAACAGATGATCAAGAAAACTGATTACATTGCAGTTTGTCTAAGAAAGTAGTCATTATGAAATAGTGATTACTGGCTTTTTATTGTACACTAAAAAGAAGTTCTAGCACTGATTCTAATTGCTCTCATATACCTCTTCTCCTCACCCCACACTAGGGATCAAACCCAGAGCCTTTGGTCTAAGCTACATCCCAAGCCCATTTTCATGTTTTTAAATTTTGAGGAGGGTCTCATGTGTCTTATGTTGCCCAGGCTGTGCTCCCACTTATGATCCTCCTGCCAGAGTGCTGGGATTACAAGCACCCACCAGTACACCTGAGTTGCTGCTGTAATTTTAAAATGATGAACATGAACAATGCTTTGAGATATTTGTATAATTTATATGATACGAAAAATGATTGCTCTTTTCACTAGTGTCAAAGTTACTGGCACTGCTAATACTGCTATGATTTGTTGCATCTATTTATAATTGGAAATGTTAACTATCAGATTAGTGAAAATAAAAATGCAGTTTTTTGTTTCAATTTGTGTTTCTCCTGAATTCTGTTCATAAATCCTGGAGTTCATTCACTTTAAAAACCTCAGAATATGGACAGAGCAAATGGTAGTTGGTGTGGTCTTTGTGAGATTCTGCCAGGGTGTACCGGGGTGGGGCCAGAAAGTGCAGACAGTGATGGTGTAGCCATCAATCACCCTCATTCTCACATACTTGCAGAATAGGTCCTGGATTCAGGCGTGCTTCTGAACAAGTGCATATACAGATAAAACACTATATTACTGATTTTGATGAGTACATGCACCTTGTATTAGATGATGCAAAACAAACTCATTCTGAAAAAGACAAGAAAACTACTGGGTTGGAACATGCTGAGAGGAGATAAGATCACTCTGCTATAAAGCGTCTCCAACTAGAAATGATCAGTGATTTAAGACAACAGCAAAGTGAGGTGGTGGCAGTGGCAGCTAACGATAATATGTGAAAAATGCAGTTCAAGGCGATTTGCCCTGGGAGTATTTGTAAAAATTCATTCATATTATTTGATTACCCTTATGTTATTAGTGGACAGCAATAAATGTCGTTTGTTTTTATTTTTAAAAAAATACGGATAGAGTAAAAATATAGTGATAATTGGAAAATATTTCATCCGAGGCTTAAAACTTTGAAACGTGTGTGTTTTGGGGTTTGAGGAAGTATTTTTTTCCACAGTGGTTTTATTTAGAAGAAGAATCCTGAGTTTACAGTCATCTAATATCATGTTTTCTATTTTCTGAAGCAGGAAGACTCAAAAAGCCTTTTGTAAAAGTAGAAGATATAAGCCAGTAAGTATCTAAAGCCAATCTATGTTATTTACAGTATTACAAGAGAAAATTCCTTTATAATTAAGCTGTCTCCATTAATTCTGTTAGGTTCCCTTATACTAATGTGCATGTAGCATTGATTCATTTGTGCTCACAGACCGAATTTAGTTTCAGTATAATGTAAATATATCTTCAAAGTATTTGGTTTAGAGCAATCATGAGACCAACTCATTTTTGAATATTTCAAATAATCATTCTCTGGCTAAATGCAATGCCATGTGATTTAGAACTACTACTAAAAAGTGCTCCTACATTTGCTAAGTAGTGTTTGGAAATACAAAATCTAAACATAGTATCTAGTATGGTGGCTTTCCAAAAATCTAGTATGATGGTGAAATTTTGCAGAATAATCTTAGTGAAAGCCATAGATTAATTTGGAATGGGAAAATTACTTTCTCTCAACTTTTCACTTAACTCAGATATATGTGAGTTCTCTTGGGTACTTACTGAGGTGACAGAGGTGTATTGAAAACTTTATGAAATGTATTGCTGTTAAGAAAAAATGAAATGCCAAATTAGGTCTAGAGAAGATACCAGTAAATGGAAAGATATCCTATGTTCATGGATTAGAATTAATGTTAAGATTTTGGTAAATACTACCCAAAGCAGTCTACATCAGAATTACACATTTCTACATCGCACAGGGCCATAGGACAGTACACAGTGAGAGGGTAGCCCTGGAAATGGGAGAAGAGATTCACAAGAGGTTAATATCCAAGATATACACACAAATAAAAAAAAAATCACCTGTATTCGTCACTTTTCTGTCTTTGGGACACCTTACTGAGCACTGGCTACAGTTAAAGGAGGAGAGGTTGGCTCACAGTTTCCAGTGGGTTTAAGCCAAAATTTGTTGGCTTCAAGGCAGAAACACCTGATAGAGTAGCCTAGCAGAGGAAAGGTATTCATCCCCTGGCAGCCAAGACGCAAAGAAAGTAGGGGCCAGGGACAAAAAGGAACATACCTAGATCATACCACCAGAGACAGGCCTCTAACCAGGCCTCACCTCCTCACAGCAAGTCAGCTATGAGTTCATCAGGAGACTAACCATTCATGAAGACAGTGCCTCTGTATTCCAGTTGCCTTCCAAACACAGGAGACACTGTGAGGCAAAAAACAAAATCAGTAACCTGATTTGAAAATGGGCAAAACACTGGGTAGACATTTTTGCAAAGATATATAAATGGCTAACAAATGAAGAGATACTCTATTACCAGTGATGGGAGAAATGCATACCTAAACCACAGTGAAATGCTACTTCATATATTAGGGTGGCCACTGTCCAGGAAAAAGCTTAAAAAATGAAATTCTGAATACACTAAAGCATGGATGAAATGTCAAGACATTCTAATAAGTAGAATGATGCTGCATTTGTCTCAGTTACATGACGTATGTACAATACTAGAACTCATAAGAGTAAGTAGAGTGATAGTTCCCAGGGGATTTGGGAAGAAGAATGCAGAGTTAGAACTGTTAAGAGTTTGTGAGCTGATGAAGAAAAAGTGCTTTGGATCCACTTAATGGACATGGAGTTTCAGTTTTTGCAATATGAATGTTCTGGGGATGGATGATGGTTATGGTAATAGTTCTGCAGCATTGAGAATGCTAAATGTGCTGAAGTTGTGCAGCTTAAAATGGTTAAAGTAGTAAATTTATGTGTATTTTACTGCAGTTTAAAAACTTTTTAAATGTTAAAATTAGACCTACGGATTGTTCTTTGATGGTACATTGAACCCTACCCAATTTCTATTTGTTTCAACATTTCACATGAATTGTATGATTTTTGAAATATAGGGCTTTCAGACTTACTTTTTTTCATCATAAAGAAACTCATGGTTTTTTTTTTATTGTTCTTTTAGACTTTATAGGCCATTTTATCTTCAGCTGACCAATATGCCTTTTATAAACTATTCTGTTCAGAAGCCCTGCAGTCCATTTGATGTAGATAAGCCATCTAGCACCCAAAAGCAAACGCAGGTTAAAGTAAGGTTAGTTTGACTCTTTACTTTTAGAAGAAATATTGTTTATGTTATCATCTCAAGTAATATTTTCTTATAGACGAACATTTGAAATGTTTCATTCTGTGCTATGGTGGTGGTGGTGGTGGTGGTGGTGGTGTGTATATTTCTAATAAGTATTCTCTTTACTTCCCACTGTGTATTTTTGATGTCCATAAGCTAAGTTTGACATCTTAATCTGTTTTAAATAAGTTATATTTAGACACTTTAGTTTGGGGAGGGCTTAATGTTGCCAGATACTGAAAATGTTTTTCTTAAGTCTCTACAGAATATTCATTACATTCTTAGTTTGCTTTTAAATTCCTTAAAAAGAAATTCAGTTAAAATTGTTTACTGATAAAAAAATCTCTGTAAATTATGGCAGCTACTGCATATGATGGGTTAGGAAAATAAATTTTTAAATTATTCCTCGGGTTTACCAGTTAATTTTTTTACCATATGTTTCTGTCACCAGAATCCAAACGGATGGCGATAAATGTGGTGGAACCCCAGTTCAACTCCAGTTGAAAGAGAAGAAAAAAAAAGGATATTGTGAATGTTGCTTACAGAAATATGAAGATCTTGAAACTGTAAATGTGATTTTATATTTAGGGATTGATGATTTTAAAACTATGAATATGTTTGCTATTTAAATTGTAGCTTCATCTGATCATAATTTATAACTTGACAATTAGATCTTTTTTTTTTTTTGGTTTTGTCGTACTCTGTTTTGTTTTATAGTGCTGGGGATTAAACCCAAAACCTTACACATGCCAGGCAAGTACTTTTCCACTGAGCTATGTCTTCAGCCCAAAATATTTTAAATTTTAAGAACACAAAGGAAGAAAATAAATAATGAAAAATAATTTTAATGATTCAGTATTAACTGAGCACCTACTATTCACTAATCATTGTGCTGAGCTAACAGCATTTAACAAACAAGACCAGTTTCGTATCCTTATGAAAATTACATTCCGTGGAACAAGGGAGAAAGATAAAAAATTGAGTATATATTGAGTGTATATATAGTGAGCAGTGCTATAAAGAAACAAAACAAGAATGGAGATGTTGTTATTTATTTAGAAAAGGAATACCTGATTGATCCATGACATTGAAATACAGAACTGAGATAAGGAGCCATACAGGTATTGAAATAAGAAGAAAAGCTCTAAATAGTTGAGCTCAAAGAACACATAATGGTGGCCTGGGCTGAGCAGTGCTAGAAGTAGTGCTTAAGCCATGGCCCAATTGTGAATGTATTTTAAAGGTGGGTCTCAAGAGGATTTACTAGTGCATTGATCAGCTGAGGAAGTGAATGGTGAGTCAAGGGTGGCTATAATTTGGACATAAGCAATTTATTTACTAATAGGAAGAGAATAATTAAGGAAAGTAGAAATTCTTCAAAGTAGTGGAAAGAAATAAAATAGATGGATAGGCATATGGAATAAAAATAGAATTCTAAAGGTAAGAACCATTACAGTTTTAAGCTTATGAAAAGAGCAGGAGATTGGGATCCAGGTTTGGCAGATTCAAATTCTGGCTTCCTGTCCATGTGACCTTGGGCATGGTCAATGCTTATTAATGTTAGCTGTTATTATTTGAGTTGTTAACTTTTAAAATAGTAGAAGGTGAATGCAGTGGTGCACACCTGTAATCTTAGCATTTGAGAGGCTGAGGCAAGAGAATCACTGAGTTTGAGGCCACCCTAA
Source organism: Cuniculus paca (assembly GCA_004365215.1). NCBI lineage: Eukaryota > Metazoa > Chordata > Mammalia > Rodentia > Cuniculidae > Cuniculus > Cuniculus paca. The sequence goes on along the minus strand of RJWT010021538.1, from coordinate 2,811 downwards.
ATTACATAGTAAGACCTAGTCTCAAAAAAATAAATAAAATGAATGAATGAATAAAATAGTAGATAAAAAGCCAGGGTTGATGGCAGATACCTGTAGTCCCGGATACTCAAGAGGCTAAGGCACAAGGATCTCTGAGTTTGAGACCTGCATGAGCAACAAACAGCAAGGCCCCCATCTCAAAAAAAAATTTTTTTTAAGTAGATAAGGTTGTTTTGATACTCCCTCTGGTTTTGTTAAAAGATGGGAAGTTAAAGAATAAAACTTATAAAAGCATCTAGTTCATAAAGTATTTTCATACTTTTTTTTTTTTTTTTTTTTGTTACTGGGGATCAAACTCATGACCTCGCACTTACAAGGCAAGCGCTTGAGCCACTGAGCTAAATCCCCGGCCCAATACTCTTATATTTAAGAATTTTAAGACTTTTTTTTTTTAATGACCTAAAATCCATTAGTACTTCTTACGTGGTTTTCTTCTGTATTTTATATAATAAAGAAGAAAGTATGGTTGCTTTAAAATTGCACTTACTCAGAAGTTGAAGTATCTCAGAAGTAATCTAGAATGGTTGTTTTCTCTGGTCCTGATTTGATGCTCAAAAATATTGGGGCTAAAAAAGCAAAATGAAAAAGCAGTCCACTAGTTGCTACAAAGAAAGAAATTTAGGGCCAGGCGTGGTGGTACATTCCTATAATCCCAGCACTCAGGAGGCTGAGGCAGGAAGATTGTTGCAAGTTCAAGACCAGACTGGGCTACAAAGTAAGCTCAAGGCCAGCCTGAACTGCATAATGAGACCCTGGCTCAAAAAAAATAGTGTTAAGAATGAAATTTAAGATTATGTCTAACAATTTTTCATTCATGTTTCTTAGTCATTAAAAATAAAGTATTTCTTCTTTTTTTTTTTTTTTTTAATCTTAGATTTCAGAATGATTCGGTTCTGCCTTGCCCAGAGATTCATTTAACAGATATGTTTGAGTACTGGAGCTAAATCAAACAAAACAGACATTCTCTACCCTTATACATCTTATGGGCTAGCAGAGAAGATAGATGTAACATGTATTTTCAAGTATTGTGCATAACATAAAGTATAAAGGTATAAACCACAAGAGTAATAAAGAGGTGAGCGGTTGAGATTATAACTTAGTGGTAGAATGTGTGCACAGGTGTTTGAGTCCCCGGGTTCAATCCCAAAAAATAAGTAAGTAGAAAATAAATAATGTGTTACTTAATAATGAGTTAGATTGAGTGTCAGGGAAGGCTCAGCTGACAAACACATTTAAATCAAGACCTGAACAAGAGCAACTAAATAGAAATAGAGCAGCTGAGCATGGTAGCACACACCTGTAATCACATCTCTTACAAGGCTGAGGCAGGAAGATTGCTGCAAGTTTAAGACCAATCTGGACTACACAGTGAGACCCTGTCTCCACCACAAAAAAATAGGAATTACACAAAAATTAAAGATTGTTTATATTAATAAATGATTTTTTCTACAAAGTATGAACTGATTTGAGCTTACAGATTTGGTATTCCTTTTTAAATCTTAATCATTTCTCAGTTTTTTGCATTATTAGGCTGTATAATTTGTATGTAGAAAATTTTACAAATAAGGACTATACATGTACATTTCAGGTTCCATTGATTTTGTGACCAGTAGAGAATTTTAGTTTTGGAGGTGAAATCAAACTGTCAAAATTTTAAATTACATAAAGCTAGGAGAACAGAAATAAGGTTTCCTTGTCATCTTGGTACAAGTTTTTGATCAATTGACAGAGAAATGACAGAATTAATCTGAAGATTCCAGTCATTCAGAAAGACTTTGTTCCTCTGAGTTTAACTCAATTTGCTATGAACTTGGTTACTTCTGTTTTTGGTCATTATTAACATAGAGAACAACTTTTCTGTTGTCTATTACAAGTGCTGCATAATTGAGATAGTTTGCTTATTCTCAGATGTTTTTCCTCACTTAGAAGTCTTACTTAAAAAAACAGTTCATGCTGTTTAATGTGCTTTTTTTTTTTTTTAAACTTAACCTTCCTTGTAGATTAGTGTGTGTTTTGGATTCTTATATGTTAATTTTAATATTTCATTGAGTGTTCTGTAAGCCATAACTTAGTGGTAAATGTATGAAGTAGCAGAGTGAAAGGTGTTTTCCTTACATATTTGCAAACATTTAATATTCAGATATTAAATGTTAGTGTTGTTTTTCTTCATCTTTCCTTTTCTGATACGGCACTTCATTTTTATTGGAACCACAAATTAGTATTTGACTTTTTTCACTGAAAAATGAAAGACTTTAAAAACTAGTTGTGTTTTGTCAGAAGTAATTTACTTCTTACATACCTTGAAGTCTAGTAAAGGGGTTTGTTTTTATTTTGGATTTTTTCTTGCTGCTTTTATGTTTTTGATGTTTTGGGGGTTTTTTTGTTTTTTGTTTTAATATTTCCTGGGAAACTAGAGGCATGAAAATGTTAGTGGGGTCAGGGCAGGTTAAAAAAAAATGTTAGGAATTCTGGGAGTGAAAAAGGGTCTGTTGAATTAAAAACGTAATTTTAATGATGTTTGCTTTTTTTGTTTTAGCACCTTCTCAGTGAGCAGCATAGAAACTTTGCAGAGAGTAACCAGTACCAAGTTGTTGATGATATTGTGTCTAAATTAGTTTTTGATTTTGTGGAACATGAAAAAGATACACCTAAAAAGAAAAGGTAACTTATTGACCAAAGCTTTAAATTCTATTAAATTACTAGAAAAGATATGTATTTCGAGGATATAAATATGGCTAAGAACTAATAACTTCTTTCCTTCTCTACTACTAA
>RJWT010021537.1:0-17537 GCA_004365215.1 Cuniculus paca | reverse complement strand
GCATAGCTGAGTAGCCACACTTGAAACAGATACATGGAGTCTCCAGATAGCTTCTGAAGTCCTCCTTGGTGGATGGCATCTTGGCAGTGTGTCACCTTCAGCGCCTTAGGGTCCTGGATACCACGTTGGTGCTCAGGACTCCATGGTCCATCAAGCAACTCAGTGGGTGAGAAGAAGTGGGACTTTGCTCATTGCTGGGTGTTTCTGCCTCTTGGCCCTCCGTAGCCAACCTGTTGATGTGCCTCTGCTTAGGACTCACAGTGTGTTAGCTGTGACAGCAACACACCAAGTAGAGAGAGAAAAACGTGTTATTTCAGAAGACCTGACTGTGACTGGTTCTAAGAACGATACCATGCATATTCTGGAGACTCCATCCTGCAGAGGACCAGGAAGGCTGTCCCCATGGCCCCCCTGCTACATTATTCGCCCCCCACCAGATGCCTGTGTGGTGCCTTGCCTTTTTCTGGAGCCCAATCCTGCTGGCCTTAACAGCTTTGTCTAGTTAAGAGCTCAGTTATGCCAGTAAAAGGTCCAGGATGAGAACCAGTACCATCTGGGGAGGAGATCAGGTCCCAGAGGTGGTTTGATTTAGGACTGAGGATCATGATAGAAAGAACCCACACATGTTCCCCCCACTTCCCCATCCCCCACCCCAAAATTACTAGGCCTTCAGAGCCAACAGATGTGTGGGTTTCTAGTCTTGGAGGGCAGGCACTAAGGTTGGGTGAGAAAGCCTCACTCTATCAAGGTGGCTTCTGGAAGAAGCTTGACCCTTTAGGAATGGAGTAGAAACTCCTTGGGAAAGAATGGGACATGAGCTCCTGAGATAAGCCTTCCTCTCTCAAATGCTTAACTTCCCACAGGACTCTTGTCTGTTAATAACCCCTTCACTGGGGTGGGAAAGTCTTGTAAGCAGAAAGTAAACTGAAGAATTTAACCACAAACTCTCTTCTCACTGACATTTTACATACAACACATTTGGTGAATCTCCAGTTTCTGCTATCCTTTGAAAGAGTACTTGAGGATATTGGAGTTTCCTCTGTGAAATGTGGTCACAGAACAGCAGGGAGCTTCTTCCAGAGTTCTAGATTTAGGGCCAGGAGGTCCAGCCTCTCAATGACAGACATATGACCCCCACCCCTAACTCCCACCCACCGTGTCTCAGTGTCTTCAGGAAGCAACCTCTGAGCAGGGAGGGGAGCACGTGCGGGGTTTCAGGGATGAAGTACATGCCCCCATGCAAGTGTCTGAAGGAGAATGTATGTGTGAACCATGTGTACAGCTGCTGTCAGATTTGGGCAGTAGGGAAGTTGGGCTAGACTATGACAGGGTACTGCTCAAGTTGCTCCTGGGTGTGGCACTTGAACACAGAGCCTGTTCCAAGGGATTTGGGGCTGTCAGTTGCAGGCTGGTTTCCTTCTCCAAGAGCACAGGTCAGGAGCTGCCTGTTGGTCAGGGATTTGGCCCCATGACATCAGGATTTCCCTGGAGTATGGTATCTTCAGGGGTAAAGGGCAGGACTGGAGGGCCCAGGCCTGGCCTGATTTCAGGTCCACTTGGTGCACAGGTCCCAGCTGTTCCCATGAACCCCTACTGGAGACTTCTCATCATCCTTCCCTATGCCCTTGGTGGCTGAGACCTTGACAGCACTGAAAGCTCATTGGTTCCTGAGGTTTCACAAGCTCAGTCTGGAGTGAAAGTGAATTGATTCTCAGGGCCTGCCCCGGCTCAGTCTGGAATGAGAGCACATTGATTCCCTGGGCTTGCTGAACTCAGTCTATATAGGTCCTCTCCCTAGCTGCTTTGAAATTTTGGAAGAACCTTTTGAGAGTTTCTCCCAAAAGGTGGTTGTAGTCCTTTGGGCTTCCAGCTGGTATAGGTCTAGCCAAGTCTGTCCTGGGGTGATCCTAGGCCCACTGGCACCAAGGCACAGCCTGAAACCCGAGGTTATAAGTGCCTGGGAGAAAGGAGCATGTGTGAGCCATGATCTACGACTGTGCCAGCAGTGAGCCCACAGATGCTCTGCTCCAGCCAAATGCTTACAGTGAGCAGAAGCCCAGGAAACCAGCCCCATGGCTCAGGGCCTGGGACGGTGGGGGACCTTGCTGTTTACTGAGGGGGCCACCAAAAATGTAGCTCTATCCACATCTCATTCTCCTTACTCATCTCTGAAAGAGGTCACCATCCCTGAATGAACTAGGTGCCAGACCTGGTGTCTGCCTTTCCCTGTTCTCTGGTTCTCAGTGCCTGCTGAGAGAATGGCATCCTCTGCTCCATTCCTCAGGCCACCTAAGGTTGAATTTGCTTTCATTGTGACTGGCAGGGGATTTTAGGGTACCAGCCCAAGCCCCTTGTGAAATCCTCTCCATCGTATCCTTCAGCAGCCACTCCCCCCCCCCCCATGTCTACCAGCTCTTTGCAGCTGTGTTCTCTCTCTCCTCTCCTCTCAATCTTTGCTTTCATCAGGTCTTCTTGGGCCTAGCCAAAAGTCGTGAGTGACTTAATACAGCTGGATGGCTAACATGGGATGGACAACCAGCTACCTAACAGGAGTGGGGCCTGCCGTGGCAGCAGATATCAGGATCTCTGAGGCAGTGGCTCTCAATCTCCGCTGGACACAAGAGGAAATTTGAAACAGTGTCTCTGGGCATAGGACCTGTATTTCTAATTCTTTCCTGATTCCATTATTCAGCAAAAGTTGAGCTGCTGTGTTCAGCTCTGAACTGATTTAAGACAGCTTGCCTTTTCTATCCTGAACGTGCTCTGTGGCTCCTGTGGCAGATTCCAGTACTTAGGGTGAACCAAAGCCACTGAAGTTGGGGCTGAGGGGATGTCACAGCCCCTCGCAGCTTAGTCTTGCTAGATCTTTTTTCTCTAGATCTGCCTGGCACACCTTTGGGCTGAAAAGCAGCTAAACAATCTCCTTCTCAGACTAAGGGAGAGTGAAATGCCAGTGGCCGGAGGCCAGGTGAGCCAGGACAGGAAAAGCTCCATTTGCTGACCCACTTGTCCATTAGCCTAGGTCTCTCCAGAATGGCTCGCCTACCACCTGCCTTGGAACACAAACTTCTGAGACCCCCCATGACTGGAATGGTGTGGCTCCTGCCACAAGATGCCCTTGACTCCCTTTGCTCCCCTCCCCTTCTCTGTCTTCTTTTGCTGTCCAATTTTTTCCTCTCCTTCCTCATCCAAAGGTCTCAAAAAAAATCATTCTGAAGGTACAGAACATTTAGCCATTAACATGTTATCCACTGCTGGACTCTTGGAGATACAGGAAATTCTTCTCTAGGAGTCCACTGAGAGAGATTCTATGCAGTCATGTAAATGGAAGTGTATACTTTGTGAATAAGTGCAGTCTGCAAGCCCAAAAGCAGAGTTGCTGGGCATGAACTCTGTACGAAAGTGTACAGTTCTTTCCCATGGAGGTGCTTACTTCTGAAACCTCCATGCAAGTGTGCTGGGATCAGCAGTTAAGTAAGTAGATGGCACATGGTAGGAGGTGCTATTGGAGTGAGAGGACACGGGCAAGCAAGGGAGAAACGCTGGAACACTTTGTGTGGCAGTGGGTAGAATTGGAGGCATCAGTATGTTTAGCTGGATACAGATTTTAATATAAATACATATGGATGTGTATATAGAGAGTTATAGATTGTGATATACTTGGGTTATAATACATCTATATTTTCTTGTTGGCCAGCTGAGAAAGATAGAAGCTGAAACATCCCAAGAGCAGTAAACACACCCACCATTCAGATCTTGGTTTCTAATGCCTCTGCAGTAGAGGAATCGAGGCTCCTTGGGAAAATGACCCGATCAAGGGCTGGGGCAGGAAATATACTAGATAAGCCTGGAGCACTTTGTCCTGCCGAGTAAGGAAATACTTTGAGACCTCATATGATCACAAGCTGGCGGGTGTGAATCAGGGACTCAGGAGCCACTGAAAAAGCTTCAGAGCTTATTGGCCACTTACATATCTTTAGAGAAGCATCTGTTCAAATCATTGCCTTTTTTGTTAATTTTTTTGTTGATTTTTAGTAGGTTTTGTATATTCTGGATATCAGTTCTTTATTCAATATAGGATTTGCAAGTATCTTCTTCCCTTCCATTAGTTACCTTTTCACTCTCTTGATAATATCCTTAGATACACAAAAATTTTAAGTTTTGATGATGTTCAGTTTAATCTATTTTTTCTTCTGTATTGCCTGTGCTTGTGGGGTCATACCCAAGAAATCTTCCACGTTCAGTGTTACAGCACTTCTGTCCTTGGTCTTCTGAGTATTACAGTTTTTCCTCTTACATTGTAGATTTGTTATCACAGATAGCATAGCTCCACACTTGTGGAGTCTGCCAGCTAACCATTGGTGGATGAGGAGATGCAAGCTGTTTTTCCCTAGCTTCCCTGTCTCCAGTTTCAGGAGGAAGGTGGGCCTTTGGCCACTTGGAGGAAGTCTGAGCATCTTGCTACCTAGCCAGCAGGCAAGTTGGCACAGCAGGTGTGAGAAGGAACATCCTGGTCTTGGCAGCAACTGAAAAGGGTCTTTGTTGTGTTCTTTGCTCTCTTACAAAAATTAGAGTAGCCTGCCTAATGATCTGCCCTACTCCCGTGGAGGTCCCAAATAGCCCATTTCTGCAGCATTACATACAGTCCCCCAGACCATTTCGGGATGTGCAATCCCACTGCAGGCTGAGCAGTTGCTGCAGTACACACAGTTGATGCCGGAATTAGCAGATGCTCATGGAAGCCTTTGTCTGCTAATTCATGAAAGCTCTGAATGCCTAACAAAACCCATGCTGTCTGAGGGTGAAGCTAAAGGAGGTCTTAAAAGGGGACCCTCCCAGAGTGGGAGCAGCTGTTCATCCAATATCACCCCCAGTCAGGGTCACCTCCCAGTGAAGTGCTGGGCTCTGGGCTCTGCACTGACATCTGTGTTTGGGTCCTGGTAGGTTGAAGGTTAGGACCTTGGGGGTTTTGACCCAGATGCTGCTTCTTATGGAAGAGGTCAAATCCCATGGTGGGAACCTGGGTCTCAGTGTCAGGGCAGATGTAGGGTATACAGTCCTCCCTAACCTGGGCTAGAAGTAATGGAAGATCATTGTTCTTCCTTATGGGAGCCCAAGAGGAACCACATAAGGCCTTTTTTGAGGGCTAGCCTACCAGTTGCCACACTCCTGGGTTGTTTTCTTGTGTCTGTGCAGTAATTTGTTTTCTTTTAGGGATACACATCATTGTCTTTAGAATATTCACAAGGTGGTACAACTTACCAGCAGTGTGGCTGTTTCATCAGCCCCAGAAAAGAACCTGCCACTCTTAAGCTGTCACTCCCCCTTTCCCCCAGCCCTTACAGCCCCTTGTCTGTGTTTTGTTTCTGTCCATAGGCCTGTCCTGCACATTTCGTGCAAATGGAATTAGGCAGCATCACCACACTTACCTCTTGACTTTCTGCTTGATCATTTACTAATTCTCATAGAGTTCTGGCCAAGGCTTGGGTGGTGGCTACATCCCTGGCCATGTCCTCAATGGCCCTGATGCCAAGGTGGGAAGACCATGGAACCCACATGTGTCTTCTGGGCCTGTGTCTCTTCCCAGAACTCCCTCTTAGAAGGAGTAAGTATAGAGCCTGTTCCTATCTGGTTTTTATATGTGTATCATCCTGTCTACTGCTAGAACATGGGACTTGAGTAAAGATGGTTGTTCCTATTTCATAAATGAGATATTTATTTACACCTAAAATATATGAACAGAACAAGTATTTTTTAGTCTGTAATATAAAGCTAGAGGATTTGTCTTGTTTCAGATATTCAAAAGTATTTACCAAAGTTCACTGTAGGAAGTGCCAACCTAGGTATGTAAAAGCGAATGCTATTAATTTTATCCAGTACTTCCCAGTCTAAGGTAGAGAGAAGGTGAAGGATCTACATGTGGCCCAAGGATTAAACAGAGGACCTCTTTGAGAAAGCACAGGGCAACCAAATGGGAGGTAAGGGCATTTCTGGCAGGGGCTGGCTTGGAGTTGTCTGGGTGCCCTAGGCCAGTGATCAGGAGGTGAGGTGGGGGTGGGTGGCAGGACAAGACTATGGGGTCCTCAGATGTAGTGCAGAGAGTAGGGCTGGGAGCCTGTTGGAACAGCTAAGACAGAGTGGCCTGACCAGATCTGTGTTCATGACAGTGGTTTTGGGATGGTCTGGCCCTGGTAATGTTCTGTCTTGTTGAGCAGTGTGGAGGTGCTGAGCCCACGAAGCCTGGGAGGATAGCCCTGGGCCTCCTGCTGTGCATGAGCATCCATAGCTGGCTCATGCTCAGAGAGCCTCTCCTGGGACTCAATTCAGGGCCACCCACTGCCCTCTCCCCAGTTTTGATTGGTTGGCAGAAGAGTGACCATATAGTCATAGAGTAGGCAGTGAGCCAGAGGGGCTGCAGGGCTCTGAGCTAGCCTGTGCATGCCCAGGAACCAGGGTAGTGAGCAGCTGGAGATGCAGCACAGGAGAGTGTCTGGGAGTGGACCTCATTAGCTCAAGGTTCTACAGAAGGGTAGGTCCTGCGTTCCTCCCTGGATGTGGCCTAAGGAACCAGACTCTACATGTTCTCACAACCAAGAGAGCCCCTTTGTGTGTGCACGTTGCTCAGCAGCTGCTGGATAAACCCCTGAGTTTGGTGTACCCGTTTCAGTTCCCCTGGGAGCCGCCTTGACACAAGCTCTTGGCCACTGAGGTCTGCACAGAGACCTCCACTTGCAGGGACACTAGGGGACAGACAGTGGTCATGATGCCTGGAATGCCATCACTTCTGTGTGTTTTTGGCTCTCCATCTCAGGGTGGGAGACAGCCCAAGGCTTCCATCTTCCTCCCATGGCAGGATATTACCCCTGCCTTAGTGGCTGTGTGTGGGTGTGCACTGAGAAGTGGTAGGGACGGCATGTAGTGCCAACTGGGCCCTGTCTCATGCAAGTAGTACCCTTTCTTGTCTCTTGACAGTTTTGTGGGGGACAGACTTTTGTTTTGTAAAATTCACATAAAATTTACCATCTTAGCCACAGAGTGGCAATTTAGTATGCTTATAGTTAGAGTGTTATAGTGCAACATTATGCCTGTCTATTCCAAAACCTTTTCATTACAAACTCCATGTCCATTAAGTCACTCCTTACTCCCCAAACTGCCCATTGCCCCAGCATCATTGATCTGCTTTCTGACTCTGTGTATTTCCCTACTCTAGATATTTCATCAAAATGCACTCAGATAGTATGTGACCCTTTGCGAATGGTTTCTTTCTCTTGGCATCATGTTTTCAAGTTTCATTTATGTTCAAGCAAGTGTCAGTATTTCATTCTTTTTATGGATCATTAATTTTCCATTGTATGGCTGCACTACTTTATTTTTCATTCATTCATCCATTGATTGACATTTTGCTAGTTTCCACTTTTTGGCTACTATGAGTAATGTTATTGTGAGCATTTGTGTATTTTTATTAGAACACCCAGTTTCATTTCTTTTGCATATACAAGTAGGGGTGGCATTTTTGGGTGTTAGCTTTCCATTACTACAACAATCACCTGAGAGAATCAATTTAAAAAAAGGATTTTAAGTTTTATTTGGGGTCATGATTTCAGAGGTTTTGTTCATGATCATTTGGCCCTGTTGTGAGTTCTGTTGAGCAAGCTACTCACCTTGTGGTGCTGGGAGCAGAGAGGAAGAGACTGACTTTCCATAACCCTCTTCAAAGACATGCCCCCAGTGACCTGTCTTCCCCTCTTTAGGCCATGTCTCCTGAAGGTTCTACCCCACCACCCTGCCCCCAGTAGCACCAGGCTGCAGACCAATCTTTTGATGCGCAGGCTTTTGGAGGACACTTGGATCCAAACTATAACCCTCTGCCGTATGTCTGTCTCTGACTCTGCATCTGTTTCTCTCTCCTTTTTGGGGGGTGATGGTAGAGGAAGACAAGAGTCTCACTATGTATTCCAGGCTGGTCTTGAACTCACTGTGTAGCCCAGGCAGACTTTGAACTCATGGCAGTCCTCCCATGTCAGCCTCCCACCTCAGCCTCCTGAGTGCTGGAATGATAGGCATGCGCCACTATGCCTGGCTTTGCTATTATGTCTATCTGTGACCTTCAATCCAAAGAAAGAAAGGGCCTGTCCTTGGACCGGCTCACTCTGCCATACCAGACTCTAGTACAGTTGCTCACCAGTCCTCTGCTTTGGAAGCTCAGTTTCTAGCCTGCCCACCTGTGGTCCCTATTGTCACTGCCTCAGAGGAAGGAGGAGGAGGAAAGCAAAACTTTTCCACAATAGTGAGGCCATTTTAAAATTGAATGAGCATAATTTTGTCTGTATTTTATATTTTTGGTGTGTGAGGCTCACAGTTTGTGACTTATCCAGGATCACAGGGCTGGTGGATACAGAGCTAGAGTTTGACTCCACGGGGAAGCACTTCTTGGGTTCTGAAAAGGTAAAGCTCAGAATCTACCTTAGATCTTGGAACCTCCCCGGAGAGGCAGAGACTGGTCTGTGCCCCCAGCCCTTCCTCTCATGCTGGAGTAACAGAAGCTCTGGTGAGCATGTCCCTGGCCCATGCTGTACCTGAAGTCTAGCAGAGCTGGTCAGGTATACATCCTCCCAGGGCAGCCAAGCCCTGGAATGCAAGTTTTACATGGATTCTTGAAAGTGCAGAGGAGGCTGTGTAACGAGCAAACAGGCCAGGTGGGGCCAGAGGACCAGCAATAGAGTCCATTATAGAGGATGATTGTGAGTCTGCCCTATAAACCACAGGAACCGCAGCTGCAACGGGGTAGGAAAGAGGGAAGTCCTGTCTGCAGGCACCTTCTGCAGCCCTTGCCCATACCTGCAGCCTCAGGCCCCATCCAAGGTTGACCTGACGCTTCTAAGTTGTGGTATGAAGACCAGGCAGAGACTGCTCACTCGAGGCCTGGGTGAGCTCATGATCCTTTTTAATTGCTCTTTCTAGTTTCCTCAGAGGACTTGGGTTTTAGGAGAACCTGTCAGGAGAGGGTGCTGCTCATGGGAGGAAAGAACTTTGGGCAGAGAGTCAGGTGCCCATCTATGCCAGGTACTGTAGGAGTAGCACCCATTCCCCAGTAGAGGGACTCCTCATTCATTAGAATCGGGCTCTAGGGTAACTTGCCTGCAGCAAGAAGACTTGGGACCTTTCTGTGACCTGGGCAACTGCTTAGCCTTGTGAGCAAGACTGGAGCATCGCTCCTTCTAGGATATAGGTCCAGGAATGCCTAGGTTGGGCTTTGGAGCTCAGCTGATGTTCCCAAGGGGCTGCTTTCTCTACAAGAACTCAGATCCAACTTCCTCAAGCCAAAGCAGGGAAGGGCCTGTCCTTGAACCTAGCTCACCCCACCAAACCAGCCTCCAGTGCAGCTACTCACCAGGCTTCTGCTTTGGGAGCTCAGTTTCTAGCTTGCCCATGTGTGGCCCCTATTGTCACTGCCTCAGAGGAGGGCAGAGGGTGGCCCTGTTTCTGCTGGGGCCTGTCTTGGTGAGCCCCATTCTCCTGTGTTCAGGCCCTGAGTCAAGCCTGATGGCCCAGCCTACAGTTTCTCCTATACATTTGCACATTACTGTGCAAAATGGTTGCAGACTAAAGATGAAGGATATCAAAGTGCCAGACAGAGAGATCAGACTTGTTTCAGGGAGCACTATGTTCCTTAGCCACTCAGAGTCCCAGCTTATATATCTGGGGCTTGGACAGTGATGTGCCTACCCCCAGAGTCTGTGATGAGAGTGAATGAGTCACATCTTACAACTCCCCAAGTCCCTCCCTGGCACTTGGTGAACACCTAGAAGAAATGGATACTGCTCATCACTGTAGGTCCCACTGGCAAACTAAGTCTTCTTATAGTAGCATGGGAGCCTCTGTTCTGGCAGAGTGCACACATGCCTGGTAATTATTCTTCCCAAGTTGCAAGCAGTGCTTTTCATATTTCTTAAGTGGGTCATAGGGAGTATGAAAAAAATAAGTGAATAAATGTCTTGTGTGTGGTAAAAGTATTGATTGTAATTTTGTGTCACACATGCACATGTGTGCCTATGCTCAGCATTGTGTGAATGACATTCTCTGGATCTGGGTGAGGTGAATTTGAAATGCCTGCTGTCCTGCTGTCCTCAAGCAGTGGGGTCAGCCTTCACCCTGAAAGGTGCTTTGCATTCTTTGCCCCAGGGAAAGTCTTGGTTTCTATGGTTTTCTATTTCTATTCCTCTTCTGAGTGGACCTGTAGAGGCTAAAATAGAAGATACCTGCTTTATCTCACAGAGGAGCTACTTCTGGTTCTTTAAAGTAGCTGCCTGGAGGAAGGGGCCTCCCCTCAAGCTTGCTAAAAGATCCTTCTCTGTGGTTGGTTCTGGTTCCTCTTCTTTCCCTCTTGCTCTTAGAATCACACCTTCCCAAACTCCCTGGGATCTCAAGAAATGAATTGGGTTTCTGAGTTCAACTGCTCGGACTTGGGTGGGGCAGAGGGCCCTCAGGTGGTGAGGCTGCTGTACCTGGATTGTAGGCTTGCCAGCAGAGGACAGGTTGGAAAGCTAGGCTTTCAGCAGACTGTCTCCCTCTTTGAAGAAATGCCCTTGTCTTATGCTCTCCTGCTTGCTCCCTTCCTGCATAAGTGCCTTCAGCCTATAGCAGTTTTTCTGTCCTAGCTGGGCACTGTGGGGACCAAAGGAGGACTGGAGGCTCCAAATGGATGGAGGGCTAGGCAGGCCTGAGCCTGTAGCTACACGACAGCCATTTCTTTTTTTGGGAACTCGTAAAACTAGGTGAAGCTCAGCCTCTTAAGAGGCCTGGATTCCTAACCTCTGGAGGTGTAGAACTAGGACAGGGAGCTTGTTGGAGCTGGTTTCTTGCTGACAGTTTCAGAGGCTGCCATTCTCACTGCCTGGATTTGGGTTATAGCCTAGATACTTGCCCTTGCTCTTGTAGCATAGGGATTGTGCCTAGCTGAAACATTTCCTTCTGTCCTCCAAGGACAGACTGCCTAAACAGAGAATGCAGATGGGTGTGTCCTGCTCCTGGACAGAGGCAGCAGGGGAGGGGAGAAGCACTGGCTGGAAGCATGGGTTATCTGGAAGCCGAGTTGTGGTTGAATGCACTTCAGCTTTGTGAGTGCGGAAGACAAAGCAGAGTGCAAAGTAGAGAAGGATCTAGCTCCAGAGCCAGGGACCTGAGTGCAGATCCTAACGTGGCTGCTAATTCTTAGCATCATGACCCTAGATGAATTACTTAGCTTCTTGGGGAGCTGCTTCCTTGTCTGTAGGATAGAATGATGGCAACATCGGCCTCACTGGGCTCTGAGAGTGTTCATTGAGAGGATACATGTGCAGGGCACAGGGCAGGGTGGTATAAGTGGCATTGCCTGTGACCTACTGTAATACTGCTTGCTTACTTTGATAGGGTTTTTTGTTTTGTTTTTTGGATTGTTTGTTTGCTCGTTTGTTTGTTTTGAAACAAGGTCTCAATATGTAGCTCTTGCCTTGAATTCACTATGTAGCCCAGGCTAGCCTAAAACTCAGAGCAGTCCTCCCGCTTCAGCTTCCTGAGTGGTGGGATTACAGGTCTGTGCCACCACACCTGGCCTAAGAAGTGCTTTCTGAGCAGGTTGTTGTGTGTACCTGGACCTGCTCGCCAAGAGCGCTGGTTGGAAGCTCAACATAGATACAGCTATATTATTTATTTATTTATTTCATTAGTTGGAGAAAGCATCTCACTATGTAGTTCAGGCTGGCCTTGAGTTTACTATGTAGCCCAGGCTGACCTTGAACTCACAATGATCCTCTTGCCTCAGCCTCCTGAGTGCTGAGATTACAGGCAGGCACTACCATGCTTGGCACAATACAGTTTTAAGGTTAATACTAGATCCTTGTACTGCTGGTGGAAATGTCAAGTAGTGTAGCCACTTTGGGAAATTGTCAGTTTATCACAAAGTTAAAGGTACAGTTCCCATATGACCCAGAAACTCCACTTCTAGGCATCTACCCAAGAGAAATGAAAGCGTGTATGTGTTCATCCAGACACGTGTATAGGACTGTTCATAGCAGCATTATTCACACATTATTCCATAGTGGAAACAAACTAAGTTGTCAGCAAATAAATGGTTAAACAAAATGTGTTCCATCCATATAATGGACTGCTATTCAGCCCTGAAAAGGATAAAGTGGGAACACATGCTGCATCATGGGAAAACCTTCAAAATGTGTTAAAGAAGGCTGCAATGGCAGCCGGACACAAATGGGTACTGAATGATTCCATTTATATGAAGTACCCAGCATAGGTAAATCATCAAAGTCAGAAAGCAGACTAGTGGTTGGGAGGAGGGAAATGATTGCTAATGGTCCTGGTTTTTTTTTTTTTTTTAGAGTGATGACGAGAATGCTCTGCAGCTGGTTGTAGTACAACTCTGAAAATGCTAAAAGCCATTGAACTGTACTCTGTAAATAGGCAAATTGTGTAGTATGTGAATTGTATCTCACTAAAACCATTATTAAAAAGAAAAGTTAATACTGGTGTTAATGAGATCATCTAATTTTGGAGCAGGGAGTTTCTTCCCACTTCACTGGAAGCTCCATGAGTGGATTGACCTCTGGAGTCAGAGCTTTCTCCTCTTCTGTGACATGTATCCATCCCATTTGCCCTCTTTTCCGTATGTGCAGTAAGATTGATCAGGTGATATCTGCCTCACTGTGGGTAATTCCGAAGGGGCCACAGAAGAGATTGCAGTTGTGAAAGCCTGGCACATCTGTTGTAAATGAATAGTAACTTTCTTTAGTCCTGGCCTAATTTACGTCTTTGCCTTCTTTACCACTTCTAATGTCCTTCGTGGAAGGAGATAGAACCTATTATGGCTTGTGTCTAGATGTCTCCCTCAAAGCTCCATGCAGTCATAGGTGGAGTTTTTTCAGAGGTCACTGAATCTAAAGTGTGTGATTGATTCATGGTGCAATGCTAGGCTTAAGAGTGTTTGCTTACTAAATCAGTCCTCTGATTGGTTTGACATTGCCTAATCCCAGTAGCCTGGATACAATGTAAGGGACAGACACTTGTCCTCTCCCTTCCTTGTTGCTTTTGCTGTCATCTGCTTGCCATAAACTGGTTCTACTCTGTGATGCTCCTCTGCCTTGGAACCAGCCAATTATGGACTGAAACCTCTACAAACTGTGAGCTAACTAAACCTTTCTCCCTTTAACTTTGGGTGTTGGGTATTTTGTCTCAGCAGTGAAAGAAAAGACAGATCCCTCATTTCTTTCCTGAGGAAACTGAGACTCAGAGAGGCAGAGAAGTTGTGGACATGGCTTCACACTTGGTTGGCAAGATCTTGGTTGAAATCCAGGACTGTGAACAGCTGCAGGACAGGATCTTTGACTGGTGTCTAAGCACCTAGCAGAAACAATTACTGTGTAAGAGGGAACGATGAACAGTTAGTTTGGTGATGCCATACCCTGGAATAGTTGTCTCAAAGTGGACCCAGTGGGTGATCCCTTGAGACAAAAATACTAGAATTTCAGTTGATACGTTTATCATTTTCATTTAACTTTGCACATGTGATGTTTTATAATCTGCTGGCTCCATGGCTCTGATCTGTGACTCACAAAGGGCATATGCTGTTAGCAGTTTAAGATTATTGGACCCAAGGGTTGGGAATTCAGAAAAGGGAAGAGGAGGCAGCCCGAAAAAGTCTTTCTGCAGTCCTTCCCAAGATCATTTAGTCCTCATAGCAAACCCCAACATTAGTTTTTTCTTCTGTCTCAGAGCAGTACTGTGCCTTGCTGGGGCCTGGGAGAGTCCATCTCTGAGAGGCCAGTGCACCCAAAGATAGTTCAGAGGACATGCCAGAGAAGGTTCAGGAATGAGGACTTCCGTAGCCTACAGAAAGGGGCTGGAGCTGGAGGGAGGATGTGGGAAAGACTTGGATCCTGGGCCTGGGCCTCTTTAGCCAGAAGATACTTGGATCCAGGCAAGATGGCATTGGGAGCTACCTCCTTTGCCCACAGCTCTTCACGTAGCTGGCTCCAGGACAGTCCCACATGACTCCCATTGCTGGCGCCCTCCATGAGTGTCTGGAGAGGCATCTGCAGACTGTGGCCCTGTTAGTGCTGGGCTAGGCCCTGATAATACCCTCCTTGCACCTGACCCACCATGCCGAGGCAGGCCACATGGTAAACACCCCATGGTACAGGGTGCATACTGTTTCCCATCCAAAGTTAGAGACTTCCCATGAGCCTAGTTTCTGCCTGGCTACCTACATTTTGAACTAGTGTCATAGAGCTCGACTGAACTCAGGGACCCTACAGTCAAAGGCTTCTTGCAGTTGGGAGGCTCACCTTCAAGCCACAGAGAAGAAAGCCAGTGGGCGTCATATATGATAGTGGCTTTGAGATCTCACCCTGGCCTTCAGGCCTGTTCCTGCACAGAGAATCAGGGCTGTAGAGGGAAATGGCTGGCATATCAAGAGGAACTTGAAAGTTGGCCTGGTGGCAGTAATAGGAAGATCACATGCACTCCAGCTGTAAGGATCCAAAGAGGTCACTCCTGACCTAAGTATTTGGCAGACAAGGGTGTTGGGGCCAGTGTTGGTCTGAGCTTCAATGCTTCAGGTGGTCAGTGGGGAGCTGGCAGCACTGGAGCTGTAGGAGGAGGCAGCCCCATTGCAGGCTACCCCAACTGTTGGCGTTTGCCTCTTTGCAAATTGAAACTGCAAGATCTGCTGCTTCTCCAGGAATGGGACCAAGGAAGCAGTAGGCTCTCTGGTAGCTTCATAGAGAAGCTGGTAGCTGTCCCAGAGGAGGATGGAGTCATAGCCTACCTTCCTGTAGCTCCAGGGCCCAGAGCCTGTGAGCTGTGCTTCCTTGTGGGAATCAGCAGTACAGATGGCATCAAGGACACATCTGTAGGTTCCTCACACATGGGAGCCACTGTGCCCTGCCAGCCTTCTCAAAGCATCAGTATTGAAAGAATGTGAGGCCAGAGGATGCAAGGCTGACAGATCATCTTTTGAAAGGTGCTCTTGTCTAGCCCTTCATCTGTGTGAATTTCTTAAAGCCACTATTTTCTGTTTGGTTTTCTGTCCCTAACAGCATTTGCTGCTTTTTTGTTTTTGTTTTTGTTTTTGTTTTTGTTTTTGTTTTTAAAAATGTCTGCTTGTTGAGCCAGAGCTGGCCTGGGGGCCTTTGCAGAGCTCTCCAGAGCTCTGGGTAGGTGCAGGTAGGCCAGCCCTTACAGGGTGTCTGGGTCTGGCCCCCAGCCCTGTAGCTGGGAATCAAAAGATGTGGCTCTGTTTTGGCCCACTCCTTACATCTCAAAATAACCTTGCTATTTTGAATCACCTCTTAGAGGTTTTTCTTGGTGCTGTCTTGGATCAGCCACCCCTCTGAGACCATGATTTTGGCTGCCTCTGTCTCCCCAGCTGTCCTCACTGAGATGTCCTCTTCCTGCCTCCCCCTGCCTCTTCCTCTGGTGGAGACTGGGATATTGTTTTTCAAGTAGGAAGTGAAGTCCAGATATTGTTCTCTGAGGAACCTAGCCTGCCCCAGCCCTCCCAGGGGAGGGATGGAAATTGGAGCTGCAAGGGCAGGGTGGGGAAAGGCTTAGGCATGACTGGGGGTTTGGGACCTTCTACTACCTTGTGCTGCCATTGGGTGACTGCTCATCTTGTTCTTGCAGCCTACAACCCTCCCACAGGGCACCATCAACATGAACCAGTGCACAGATGTGGTGGATGGGGAGGGCCGCACCGGCCAGAAATTTTCCCTGTGCATCCTGACACCTGAGAAGGAGCATTTCATCAGGGCAGAAACTAAAGAGATCATCAGTGGGTGAGTGCTCAGTGCCATGGGAGGAGGTGCTGCCCACCCTCCTGCCTACCAGCAGGCCCTGTGTGCTGATTCAGCCACATCATCGCTGCCTCCCTCCCCAGTGGCTCTTCCTCTGAGCACCTTCCGTTTCTTAGTGCTGCCACATACCTGCCTGCCAGCCTGCATTACTGTGCTTCATCCTGAAAACTCGGCCTCTCTCCAGGGGCACCATGTCTTCCTCAGGTCTCTTCCTAGCTTTCCCACCTCTCAGCACACTCCAGCCCACCTATCCCTTGGCCATGAGGAAGGGCAGTTCCTAAAGTATACCTGACTTCACGCCTTGCCCAAACCATGTCCCCAACCATCAGATCCATGTTGTTTGGTGACTTCAAGGCTCTTCCCAACTCTGCAGCCCACCCTGACTCTACAGCACACCCCACCACCATGTCCCCATAGGGGTAAGCTGGTAGCGTTACTCATCACTCCTCACTGCAGAGTGATCTCTCTTTCCTCCAGGCTGTCCAGAGTCAGCTTGCATGTCAGCCTATAGAGCATGTCCCATGAGTTGTGGGGCTCCATCACCCGGCTCCAGGTTGCCCAAATGCATGAGCATCTTCCTCAGGGATGACCCATGAAAGTGGAGGTATGTCTCGGCCATATCCCCAGTGCCTCACACATGAGCTGCACCACTGCAGAGACTGGCTTCTTTGAATGGAAACAATGGGCAAGCCTCTTGCTCATGCCACTCCTCTGTGGAGTTTTAGAAGGCCAGCCAGCTGGAGTGTAGTCCTAGGTTTTAACATAGATGACAGTCACAGAGAATAAGAGCTCCATGTTCCTGAATTTGAGAGCGCTCACGGTCCAACAATAGGGCGTTTACTACCTGCACCCTGCTGCCTGGGCTGTGGTAAAAAGCTGTGTGTGGTCTGTGTAGGTAGGCAGGTTCAGCAGACCTGGTTGGGAGCTGAAGGAGTGACTCTTGGAGAATCCCACTCATCTTTTAAGGTGTAAAGGATGCAAATACATCTAAAGAATCTTTGGAATAAAGCAGAACTGAGGAGTTGAAGAAAACCAACTGACAGCTGCAGGGAAGGGTAGAGGAAATTGGGGATACAAAGTTCTTTGGCTTGAGCACAAGGATGGTCCTAAGAGCACCACCTTGCTTTAGCATCTCAGCCACACCCTGGCCTAGACCGAGAGGAGACTAGAGGGTGAGGACAAGGGCACCCCCTGATAGAGGAAGGAGCACTTTGTGTCTTTCCCTAAACTTAATCTAGAACAATGGGATTTAAGGTTCTAAAGAACCCTCACTCCGCACTGAAAAGCCTGAGGGCCCGGAAGCATGGAAACTGCCAGAGACATCCTCTACATGTGAGTGGGCCTCTGCACTTCTAGCTCACGCCTCTTTCTGCTGCCTGGCCTGACAAGATGAGCCAGCCCAGATGGATCCCTTGGGGAACCTCACCTTACCATCCTGGGGCCCTGGGAGAGTGTGGGAGAAAGGAGTCTGAGGTCCCCAGTGCAGTGGGTGTGTCTGGCTCTGGATTAGTGACATGCCATATAATTAAATGGTGATGTTCAGCATTTGATCAGTCCTTCAAGAGTCAACCCAAGGTCCTAGCTCTGTCCTGAGCTCTAACTCCACCCCTGGTCCCTCCTCCGTTCTCTCTTCTGTCAGTAGATACTGGCTAACCATTTCCACACATTTCTCTCTACTGTGCTGTCAGCTTCATC
>RJWT010021536.1:0-17541 GCA_004365215.1 Cuniculus paca | reverse complement strand
TGGTCCCCCTAAAATTCGGAGCCTGAGTCAATGGATGGCAAATCTGGCAGCACATTGAATCACCTGGGGAGCTTTAAAAACATAATAATACCCCAAACCCACCCCCAGAGGTTCCGATTTAATTGATCTGAGGAGGAGTTTGGGCATTGGTGTCTTTGAAAAGCTTCCCTGGTGATTCTAATGTGCAGTGGAGTTGAGATCCAGTGTTCACATTCTCAAATTGCTTGGCAGGTTTTGCATCTGGACCACAGAGAGCAGGTGGTCAGCAGACCTGCCCCTTAGCACTGTCTTGGGGGCTGGGGAATGCAGGTGGAATTAAATCTTTGTTCATGAAAACTATTGAGAAAATAAAGTATTGATCTTACTTGAGAGACTTTTATGTTAGTCAATTAAATTAGTACTGTACCTTTCTACTAGTAAAATAAGAGTACCATTACTATATGGAAATATAATGTTCCATAATATTTTTATTGTGAGACAGGGGACGTGTCTTACTGCACTCAAATGTACAGTTTACGCACAACTATAAAGTTAGCTGTAATCCATAAACAGGCGATATAGATCTTACATATCTCTTTTAAGATCAGTTGGAAGGAAAATTCCTTATTCCTTAGCAACACCATAGGAAGCAGGATTGCCTCCAAGAAAAAAAAAATCCTTATCTTTCCTAATTATTCCACATGAAAAGGCAATAGAACATTCCATTTTTCTAATATTTGAAGGGGAATAAACATGCTTCTGATCGTTCTCATGTATAAGCATTATTTAAGTATTGCAAATGAAAACTGAAAGCATATTTCTTTTTTTGTTTTGTTTTTTTGTTATTTTGCTTCAGTGTTACTTATTCAGCTCCCTTGCAATGAGAACCAAGAGATATATTTTCTCTGAATGTCATATGCTACAATAGAAAACAACACAATATGTGGGAAGGTTACATGTTTCCTGGGTTGTTAGGGGGTTGATAGTTTCAAGCACAGTACAAGTAGACATATTACTTGAGCATTTTCACTTTAGGCTATTCGGAAATGTGTCATTTAAAATGTGGAATCCTGGCATAAGATTTTCACACTGAAATTTTTTCAGAACTATCTAAAATGTGTCCTATTTGTGAAAATGCATCTTATTAATCCATTGTGATATAAAATAACAGCTGCTAATATGATTTTAAAGTTTGTAATAAAGTGCATCAAAATGTCTATAGAACGGATCGTGACAGCACAGCCAACAAGCGATATTTCAGGGACTTTTAATATGTGAGTGAAATGCCAACATGACAGAAAAGAAAAACTCCCAAATGTAATTTTCCTGATTTTGACATTTATTCTCTTAATTTGGACCCCAAAAAGGTCCCAGACATTTTTTTTGTTAAACAGGAGGAAGGCAATAGTCATTGATGTTAAAATAGATGCTACAACCCTGGTGCCAGTATGTATCAGTTAGCTATTGCTACAATAATGCTGTGTAACAAACCCCTCTAGCTTAGTTACTTAAAATCATGTCTTCCAGTTTCTCTGGGTCAAATGGGCTTGGCTTGGCTACACACTGTGGTTTGGATCTATTTCTGCTATAGGAGTCTCTCATAATTTTTGGATTTGTAGTTAACAAAAGCATGATTTTCTCATGGCAGTGGCACAAGTGCAAGAGAAATTAGTAGAAACAGAAAACATTGTAAGGCCTAGGCATGTACTGGCACATTGTAAGGTCTACTTGTATTCCATTGGCTAAAACAAATGATATGGTCAGAGGTCATCTGAATGATGGAGGGACAGGGGAATATACACTGGTACTCCTGGGATCAATTGTATCAGGAGACAATTGTTATTTTGGTCATGAGAGGACAGGGTCCTGGTATAGATGTGCCTTTTCTTTTTAAATTAATGACATGGTAGTCATATAACCATACCTATTAAAGGTGATAGAATTTCTAGTGCTAGATTGCCATAGATAAAACTATACCTCTAACAACTACAGACTTTGTGGCTTTCAGCACATTACTTAATCACTCTGTTCTTTAGTTCTTCATCTATAAATGTGTAAAACAATCATATCTAACACAGAGAGTTGTACAAGGATGAAATGAGCTAGTGTGTGTAGTAGCCCCACCTCTTAAGAGCCCATTCAACTAGGAACACATCAGTGGTTAATCCATTGATAAGGTAGGCAGCCTCATGATCTGATCACTTCCCAAAAACCCGTCAGCTGGTAACCGTGCAGTTAGCATATGCATTTTGGGTTTTTTTCATATATATGCTGTAATAGTTCCATTCTCTTAAAGAGTTTCAGTTCTACCAGAAAAGGTAAAACGCACAGGAATGGGTAAAAGTGAATCAGATAGGAAGGTATATGCCCCCAGAGAAGTAGTGGCAAAGGTTTGGGATGAACAAAGGAAAGACTTGTCTTCGCTGTGTGTACGTTTACTGATCTCTAGAAAGGAAACAATAGTAATACTTATCTCATTGGATTGCTGTATGAATTAATATATAAAGCACTTGCAACAGTATTAATATTAGCAGCATGATGCCTTAATAGTATAGAAAGAGTTCAGAGGGAAGAGACACAAGGACACATTTATGCTGGAACTTAAAGTTCCCTTGAGATTTGAACATACAGAAATGGGAGGTGAAAAATATGTCCAGGTACTAGACTCAGGCTTTGATTTAGACCACCTGGCCTAATCTTTATTACACCAATCATTATATTAATTTAGCAAGTTTCTTAATTTCTCACTTATCAGAAGAAGAGAAATGGCGAGAATTCACTCTTCTTCTACCTTTTATTCTATCAGGAGACTCCAGGTGGTTGATGGTGCTCACCTATATTGAGGTTGGATCTTCTCTCATTCAGTCCCCTGTCTCACATGCCCATTTCTTTCAGAAATACTCTTCCAGACACACGCGAGGCAGCCTAATGATCCTAAAAAATCAAAACCACCTCAGTAGAAGAAGGATGGACTCAGTGCCTACTGAGGCACTGAAAATAAATAATTACTACCTATCTGAGCACCCCTTAAGTTGGTCAGGTTGACATTCAAAAATCAACCATTACACAACCTGCAAATCCAACTGTATTTTAGGCGTGTCTCTCATAACCAATGACAATATTTGTTTTTCTGTTTTTCCTTATCGAATCTTCCTTATAAACCTTGACGTATTTTGTTTTATATTTACCTTGTATTATCATTGTTTCTTCCTCCCACACCTTTGCTGACTTAGTTGATCAAATTCTCCTTGTTACTTTAAAAATTTACTTTTTAAAATCAATACAAAATTAACTTTAAACAGGTTAAACTTTATGCCTTAATGAGAAAGTATTGTTGATGTCTGAGGATAATATCTCAATGCTTCTCTCAAGCAATGAATTTACAGGAACTTTAGAATCCTTTAAATCACACTCTTAGCTTTCAGAATATTGTC
Organism: Cuniculus paca; assembly: GCA_004365215.1. Taxonomy (NCBI): domain Eukaryota; kingdom Metazoa; phylum Chordata; class Mammalia; order Rodentia; family Cuniculidae; genus Cuniculus; species Cuniculus paca. Next base: position 14,128 of record RJWT010021536.1, on the reverse strand, counting down.
TTCTGATTTTAGTTCCACATTTAAACTATTATGATTTTTATTGCTATAATTCTTACTTTTTTGGTTGTTGCCCTTACAGACAATGCTTATTTTTAGTTAGTCACATTTAATTATTGTCTGGTCCTTTATTACTTGCTATATTACATTATTCCTTTTGAGTTTAGTTTCTTTTCTTGAGATGTAGTAGATCTCTCAGTAGCATTTATAGTGAGAGTCTGAGGTCTTTAGTATATTTTTATATATTAACTTTCCTAGCTTTTCTTTTTAAAAAATGTATTTATTTTTCTCTCAAACTTTAATAGTATTTGTCTATACATAAAATTCTAAGTTGATAGTTATTTTTCCTTAGCACTTTGGAATTATTATCCTGTTATTTTTGCTCTGTAGTGTTGTGGCAAGAATTACATAATCTCTTTGAAAATATTAGTTATCTTTTTCTGATCATTTTTATATTTTATATTATCTCAAATCTCTGTTGAGTCTCTATTTGATTCTCCATTGTGTTTATGTTTTACTTTAAATTTTTGAAATCTTCAAAATAGATATTGGAAGACCTGCAAATTCCATACATTTTAAAAATTTAGTCTGCTTAGACTAAAATTGTTCTAGTTACCAATTTTTCTTCTGAGTCAAATGATACCTCATGGTCAACCCAACATTCTTGAGTGTATGGACTCTCTTATCTTTCTTTTAACAATGCTAGTAGTTTTATCTCTTTGCATTTTTGCTTTTAATCTTTTTTTTTTTTTTTTTTTGCGGCACCAGAAATCGAACTCACGAACTTGCACTTGCCATGCAGACGCTTAGGCCATTGAGCTAAATCCCCAGCCCTTGTTTGAGTTTTTGGAAGGCAGGTAATTTATTGCAGTTCACCTTGACCCATTCAGAGCTATTCTAAAATTTTTTGAGGAAAGATTTAGAGAAGTCCTTCTTTTCTAGTATAAGAATAAGCCTATTCCCAATTTGTACACTCTCTAGGATCTTTCCTGAATTCCTAGGGTGTTCAGTTGTCCTCTTCCCTTACTGGTTGGAACCAAAACATTGTCTAGCCCCTGTATGAACTGCTGAGTCTTCTGGGTAATTTTTGTTTTTCTCAGTAGTCATTTTGTGCTCAGTCGCTAAACTGCCCACCCGTGTGCTTAGTTACTAACTAAAAACTCAGGAAATATGCTAGGAATCAAGGTCAGGTCCGAAGCCACCTTGATTTTTAGGATGAATATTGTACATTTTGGCATTTCTTCATGATTTAGGAAAGCTAAATTTATATCCACACTTGCATATACCACATATCTGAAGTGATAATTCTGTTTTGGATAATTTTTACCTCTTATGATCTCTGAGCAGATGACATATTACTTATTGAGTCAGCAAATGGAAATTTTCAAGTTTCTTTTGTTTTGCTTTAATTTTCACCAAAGAAGTCATTCCTAATATCTCAGTTACAAGTCCTCAATTTGTGTGACTTCAAGGCCACATATCCTATCACCAAGTGAGTTCTGTTATTTCCTGGGCTAACAATGACCTGATTTTAAAGATTTAGACTTTCAGAACCTTCTTCATTTCTAGCCTCTCGGTGATTTTGTCTTCTTTTAAATTTTATTATTAAATTTCTTTTAATAATAGCTTAAAAGTTATTATTGTTCATCCAGTATCTTTGTGTTTGGTGTGGCTATGGGAACAGAGTGAACATGGAGCAGTTAGTTCAATCTGTCAACTGCAAATCAACCTTGTTGTGGAATGAGATCATGCTTCATGGAACTGTCATGAGGACTGACAAGTCCATATATATAAAACACTTAGAACAATGTTTTACTTTATGTATTCATTATTATGTTATTATCATGAATTCCTTTAAACTTCACAGGGCTTGTCTATAAAAAGAGATAGTGATATATACTTCATGTTAGTCTCATTAGTAAAAGCAAATAGTAATGACATCACAGTTTTCTTTTGATGTGTAAATGAAATGACCCATTTAGGGACAACGACAGGAAAGAATAAAATCAATCTGTGACTGTGGGGAACAATGAGGCATCTGGTTTGTTGAAAGAAAAAGTCCGGGAAGAGTATAATTGAAGTGATGATGTAAAACTGGATAGGACGTTGACTTTCAAACCAGAGTGGATTGGATCTTTAAGTGAGTGATGAAAAAACACTGAAGGATTCAAACTTGATTAGGTTTGAGCCCTACGAAGATTAATCTGGATGTCAAGGATGAGATAAATAGGACAGGAGGGACTGCAGATCAGGAGACTACTCAGAGTCTATAACAAAAGTGCAGGTGCAAGATTCTTTTGGCACAAGAGCTGAGCCAATAATAAGAGAGAAAATGAAATAGATCCAAAGGTGCTGTGTATCCTTGAGGAGAGCTTTGTGGGTAGAACAGACAATCGGTAACTGAATGAATAGGAGTGATGATGAAATCTTATATACATAATTACATTAATTCAATAAATATTTGGTGAAATTTCAGAGCCAGAAGGTGATTGCAAGAGATGGTAAAGTATTAATAAAGCAAAAAGTTGTAAGTTCCTAGACATGTCCCTCATCAAGAGCTGAGGTCCAGTTCCCCTACTTGGATCTGAGCTGGTGTTTGGGTGTCAGTAATAGCTAGTAGAATGTACTATAACCATAGCTGTGTGACCTCAGAGATTATGTGAGGAAAAGCATGTAATTTCAACTCAGTCTCTTGGTACCTTCACTTCTGGGCTGCTCTTCCTAGAATGTAGCCATTGTGTTGTGAGAAACCCAAAATGCATGAAAATGGTCACATGTAGGAGATCAGACTGATGCCTCCAAGTCACCTGCCTGCCTTGTGAAGGAGCCATCAAGATGTCTAGCCCAGGGGAGCCTTGGGATGACTCTGGCTTCTTTCTAATTGTAACTGCATGAGAATTTCCAAGGAAGATCCAAATAGTAGGATTTTTGCTCAAAATCATAAGCAAAACAAAATGGTTCTTTTTATGTCATAAATTTTGGGGTAATTTGTTATGCAGCAGTAGATAACTAGAATAAATAGTTAACACTTATTAAATACTTACTATGTGCCATTTGCTGTGATAATGCTTTACTCCATCAACTAATCTTTTCAATATTTTAATCTCATTTTAAATATCAGGAAACAGAAGCTCTGAGAACTTGCTCATGGTTGTATAGGTAGGATATGGGGCAACTACAGTCAGAAATGAAATCCAGAGCTTGTATTTCTAAACACTAGGACTGTTTCAGCCTTCCTAAATGCCAGGTCTGAGGCAAGGATTCAAGTTCAGCAGTTTATTTTGAAGTTGATCTTAGTAAACTTCAGTAGTTTGGGGAGGAAGTGAACAGGGAAAAGGAACAGAACGACAATGAGTGAGTTACTAAGTTTAAACTGTAAGCAGCTGGAGCTCTGTCCTGTTGGAGCATTTTAAGGGACAGTGTAGAACATACTTCAGAGTCGTCTCAACTCTGGGTTGAATTAGTTGGAGTATTTTTCCTCTAAGTTCCCATATGTGATTAGTTATGGGCTGCTTCCAGGGATATTAACTCTCCCACAAGTCTGGCTTGAGCTGAAAATGGGCTGACTATAGTCTTATGACCAGAAAAGAGCCCTCAGGTAGAGTCACAGGTGTTTGCAGTAAGCAGCCTTCTGTGTGTATAGACATGAGTGCCTGGGGGTACGGGAGGGACAATGACAGCATCTGCCTTTGATGCATGTCACTCTCACATTCCCCTTGGCAACTGCAGGTACGAATTACAAAAATGTAAACATCATAGAAGAAGGTAGAAATAATGAGAGAGCTTCTTAAATAAGTGCTTTTTTTTGAGGAAATTTGCGTATATATGCACACATATCTGTAAGAATAAAATAGAATTTGTAAAGCTAAGTCAAGGGGATAATGAGCTACTGCCCCATTTCAGAAATGATGAAGGATGGAAATAGACTTACTCTGTCTCCTTTTGTTGAGCAGTCTCTTTCTACCAACCTTAGGTTGTGCATATATGGCTTATTTGTAGCCAACTATGGTCAGCAGAAAAGGCTGGCACATTTATTAGACATTCACATCCACTTACAACCTGCTGAATAACACTGGTATAGGTTACTGGGCTATACCAGCTATACACTTTCCCAAAATAATAAAGCCCTTAAGCCAAAGTTACAGAGCAAAGAGATTTAGAACATCTCAATCACTGTAAAAGTTCCTCCAATTTTTCTTACCTTGAGGAAGGTATGAAGTATAGGGAAGAGTATGTTAAGAATGAAAGGAATTTTGGCATTTTAGTGAGTTTGGAAAACTGGGACTGTTCCTTGACAAGGTCTGGTTGACACGGTAGTAAATACATGTCAATAGAACAGGAGTGAATTTTGGGCATTTTTCAGAGGCAAATACATATGCTTGTTTTTAACCCATAAGGCCAAATATTTCCTTTTCTCAGTTGGCCCATATGCTTAATCCACTAAGATAGAGACAAGAACAAAGAGTATTAACCCTGAGGTCTGGAGTGTCTATCGCTGATTCTATCACAAACTGGCCATGTGACTTTGGATGACTCATACCATGAGCCTGGAATCTACCCCAAAACAAAAAACAAAAAACAAAGGGTATGTGGATTCTTTAATGTTCTTTCCAGCATTATGATGCTATAAAATGCTACTTAACAGAAGCTCTGCTTGGAAAAGAATTAAATCCAAAAGGAAAATAGCTTCTACAATCATATCTGAACATTTAATTTGTCATTTGGTTTATGACATATGCACGAAGCTTGTTTAAAATAACTTTACAAGGTTAATTACCAGTGCAGAATACGATTGTGTCAGTAGTACAATATTTTGTTAGGCGTGTGTGACAACATTGCAGAGCGGATCAGCTGCACGACTATTTGTGATTTGGCTTCCTCTTCGTTTAAAATGGCCAGGGTCCTAAATGTGTCCCCGCCTCCATAGATTGAAAATAAAGATTATTGATCATTTCTTGAACTTCTTAAAGGTACACAAAGGGGAGCAAACCAGGCACAGAGTTTTCATGATGCTACTTCCACAGCAGCCTGTAGGTATGCAATTAAGAAGCCATTATTCAAGTGCTAGCAAATAATTTGTCCCAAACTCAGAAAGATACTTAAATCAGTTAGAGGATAATGTTGGAAAGTATCAATTCATTATTTAAATACTTATTGTGATTGCTTCTCTTGTAATAACGTGTTTCTTAAAAATTCTGAAAACTCACTTTTTGAATAACCCAAAATAGCACCTTAATATCTAAGAAAGGATGATTTGCAATCAAAATTGCCTAAGGTTTTATATGTATAATGCCAATTTTCACTTGCAGAAAAAAATTTGTCACAGTGTTTCACTGGTCTGAAAAAATAGAAGCACTTCACAGCAAAAAACAATTCCTGGAAGATTTGATTTTTCTCTACTATTGAGAAAGTAAGACAAATTGGTCAGTTAAAAGGATATTGAATAAGTTCAATAAAGAAAAAAATGCCAGTTTTTCACAGATTGTTAACAATAGTGAATATCATATTGTCTCTTTTCATTTATATGACCAGGAGTGTAAATAAAATATGTTAAACTAAAAGAGGAGTGTTTATGTTAGTCTCAGATATACTAACTCATGTATTTTGTCATAGTTTTGTGCAAGTTATTTAAAGCAACAGTATAAGATTTTATCCTAACATTTTGTAACATAAAATGGAACAAATAAAGTCTAAGGAATTGGATAAGGAGTTTAATCCTTGTGGTAGTTCCAAAAAAATGCTTCTAGTTAGAAAAATGGCATGGCTGATCAATTCTGGTTGACACAAAGAAAACCCTGAGAAACTGTATTGATTTAGGAACTCTTTAAGGTCATTGTGACCTAGACTAGAAGGCTATAATTTTTATTTTTCCTGAAAAGTGACCTAAGGAGGATCCCAGTTATTTTCATTTGTGCAACGATAGGGATATTGTTGTATGCATGTAGTGTACACTTTGCTGTTGTACCCAAACTTGGCTAATAGTTTGGAATCTTATGTTAGCAGTTGACATAAAGTTGATCAAGAATTTTAAATAGCAAAAAAGCAACCATAGAGCTGGGGATGTAACTCAGTGGCATAAGTGCCTGCCTGGCAAGCATAAGATCCTGCGTTCAATTCCTGGTACCAAAAAAAAGCAACCATATACACACAATGACTGTGAATGTTTACATTTTAAAAAAATTAACACAGTGAAAGACACATTGCATTAATTCCACTTAAAGTACTCCATCTCACATCAAATGCTTTATCCCATTGTTCTTATCGCTTTGTGAAGCAGCTCTCGAAGTCCTCTTTCCTATCTTTATGAGGTATAATTAAAAATATGGTGAATGCTGCCGCTGATTGCCATCTAATGGAAAAGCAGGCTGTGAAAACATTACAGCATGTCTTTATTCACCTTATTCATTGGATCTAGTACTGTGCAACTTCTGGTTCTTCCCCAGACTCAAAATAAGCACAAAAAGTGAATGGTTTGAATCAGTTCAGGACATTGAGATAGCCATGACAGCAGAACTAAAGACACTCGTGAAAGAGGACTTCAGAACTGCTTCAGAAAGTTTCAAGAACACTGGGATAAATGTGTTTGAAGTCAAGGTAAGTAATTTGAGGGTGATTAATGACAGCATGTCTTTTGCTGTAACAAATTTTAAAAAAACAAGTTTAAATATTCACTCTATATTTTGATCATATCCAATCCTGTCAAGAGAAACAGAGCAAGTTGGATTTTATCTTTATATTTTGATCATTTCCAATCCAGTCAAGGGAAACAGAGTGAGTTGGATTTTATATTTATTCTGTATGATCAGTTTATGCCTGTGTCTACTAGCCATTTTGTCTTAGTTTCTTTTCTCTTGTTGCTGAGACCCAAAGTTAAAGGGGAAAGGTTTATTTAGCTCACAGTTTATAGATTTCAGTCCGTAATTGGCTGGTTCCAAGACAGGGTGGCTTCACAGACAAGAGCAGTTCATGAGGGCCAGGAGGTAGCAAAATGAACGAGAGGAGACAAGCCTCTTTCTGTCCCTTATAGTGTATGCAGGCTACCTGCCCTAGAGCGGGTACAGCACTCACAACCTTAATTCTAGCCAGAACTATTCCAAACCAATCGGTGAACTGATTTACTAATAATACACCTTTAATCCCAGCATCACACACTCTAGATTCAGCCACCTCTGAAAAGCACCTCCACACACACACACACACACACACACACACACACACGCGCGCGCGCGCGACTGCATGAGTCCTTGGGGGGAACATCTAAACACAAGCCGTAACATATTTGTTTCTAACATCTGTACTCAAATATTCGTCACTGTTATCAAATGTGTGGACTGACTGCCAAAAGGAGATTAAGATCTCACCACAACTGAACCAACTAAAAAAAATTTCCTAAATACAGAAGGAAGCAATGTATTGCCACAGCCAGTTAGAAAATACACTAGTCTGAATGAAATATATTCCACCTTTAGGCTTTAAATTCATTCCTTACCACATCAATTTCTGTCAAATGTGACTACGTATGGGTACCAAAATGAAAAAGAAAATTGACATAATTACGTGGATAGCAAACATTATTATTACCACACAGAACACTCATTTTTTTGTAACCCAACAACTTGTTTAATAAACTCTTATTGTTGCATATTTAGGTGATCCCCCAACCCTGATTTTTCCATTTGGTTCCATGATTTTCTCCCTTTCCTTCTCTCTGATTCTTGCTACATAGTGCTGGCCTATTTGGACTATACCAAAGGACTTCCTTGACCTCTGATTTCTGGGTGGGTTCAGCAAGAGTGGGAGGAAACGCTGACAGAAGGTCAAAGGAAGAGAAGAGTAGGGTTGGTGTTCATTTCCTCCTGGCTCCCTCTGCCTTAGTCCGGCTACCTCCTTTGATTCAGATCGTAACTCCTGCTGTGGTAGCCCTGTATACATGACTTTCCTCCTATGTTCTGGTAACTGCTCCCTCCCCTTTTCTTTTCAGGTCTAGAAACGATGGTAACTCTGTTGTTACCATCTCCTGGGGACTGGCAGTTTCCCTCCTATACCTTTTACTAACCCCTCTGGAATCATTCTCATTTGAGTGCACAATCTGTGTCCTACTGGGACATTTGCTGAAATGTTGATGCAGTAACAGAGTTGCTCGGTAAATCAGAAGTGTACAAAGTGATGTTCCACACACAAGGCAATATTTTTCTCTCTTGTATGTTTTCTGCATAATGTGGTGGAGGTGACATGTTTGCCTTCACAAATACTATAGTCCTGGAAATATTTCTCACAAAAGAACAAAAGCTAGATTAAGTATAATTACTTTCTGAAAGATTAAGTTAAAAAGTTACAAAACAGTACATGTTATACTATGCTTTGGATTGTCATTAAAACTATACAACAAACATAACCATTTTTGAGAAGGTAGATTTTTTTTCTTGATACTATAATTTTGTTTTGATTTGTATACTCTGAGGTTTCTACAATGATCATATGATATTTTTGCCAATAAATAAAAATTACTAACCAAATGAACAAAAGCTCAAACATCTGTTAAATCCTAAATGCCAACTATAAGAGTAGAAGTTGAGTGATCTTTAAGGTGCTGTTTACATATGTGCCATTCTGTTCTTCTGGCTAGAAAGATATGCCAAGCCCAGGAGCATTAAGAGCTGCCAGCATTCCCAGAGGGAACCCTGAGCCACACCGAGCCAGTCTCCTCAGAACACGCCCTCTCTAGTTCTTCCCTTCCTATTCTCTTTACCCATTTTCTCATTACTCTGGTCCCTTCCTTTCTTGTGTCCCTGACTGTGCCTTCAGTATGCTTGTGCCCATGCTCATAGCATGCTTGGTTTTGTCTCATAGTCTTTCATCCTGGTTCTGCTGTGTGACTCTTGATCACATCAGTCCCTTCTGTTCTGTGGTTTTGTGAGTGGTCTTCACCATGCAACTCCCTTGAGCTCATGCTATTCTGAAATCCCCGTTCTCTATTACCTCCCCATCAGGAGCTGCCTTGCACTAAATCTTTGCTATCCTCAGGGATAGGACTTGGGTGGTCTGATTCACATTCTTTATCTTGGATGTTATATAAAGTCATGTTTTTATGTGTTTCTGTGTGATTTGTTGTTTGTTTGTTTGTTTGTTTTTGCCATACTGGGATTAAACCCAGGACTTTCACACTGAGCTCCATCCCCAGTCCTTTAAATTTTTTTTTTTTATTTGAGGATACATTTTCACTAAGTCACTGAGTTGCTCAGGCTGGTCTCAAATTTGAAATCTTCCTGCCTCAGTCACTGAGTTGCTCAGGCTAGGATTACAGACATGTACTACAATTTCTGCCTGAAGTCCTGAATTTCTTTGAGAGAGAGAAACAAGCTCCTTGTTGAGGTTATGGTAGATTCTACCATAATTTTGCACATGAAGCCATGTGGGCTTTTACTGTTTAATTGTTTCATGTTTTAACTACATTAAATCAAATGTATATATAGCTTGATCAAAGCTCCATGTTGTATATGTCCTTTTTACTAATATATTGCAGCAATCTAGGAGACCCACAACTGGAGCTCCATAGAGTTCTGTGCCTTTTTTACACAGGATATAGCCATTAATGGCTTCAAACTTGGCATGTTTCAAAAATTTAGACTATTCCATATGAAGAAAACTTTAAGCAAATGGAAAATCATGTTGCTAAAACCAGGTTTATACACAAAAACTAGTCCTTTTTAACTTTATAAATACAAGGAGGTCATTGTTTGAAATTCATTAAATCCTATACTGAATATAGAAGAATACCAAATTCTAAATTTCTCCTTACAGCTAGAAAATGGAATATTTGCAATAACTAAAAGGAACTCCATAAAATTATCATTTTTTATCCTAAGAAAGATTTCATCTCATGTAATATTTATATAGTAGGTTCTGTCAATGCTCTGCCCATATGCCCTCAGAACGGATCGCCATAACAGTACATGCCAGCCTTGCTTTTAATGGGGACCACCTGCCTCTTTTCAGAGGACTACCCTTGGGCTGGTAAATTCCAGTGCATCCAGGTGAAATGTCTGCAATTAACATTCTCTCTGGGACATTTCTTTACCAGTGACTAATAGCTATGGGGATACAAATATCCCAGTTCCCTGTCCCTTGACCAATATTTTACAGTTTGTCCCACCTAATCTGATTAAGCTTCAGTCACTTACTACAGTAGCTGGCTTAATAATTCACTCCAGTTGGCTGCCTCTCCTTCCCCATTTTCCTTGCTATTAGTGTACCAGTGACCCTGTGCCTCCAAGATAAAATACGTGCACCTTCATCAGATTTGCTTCCCCAGGGAACTAAAAGGGATATTAAGATTATGACTCAACTGTGCAAGATTGTGGGTGAATACTTAACCATGCTTCCTATTAGATTTTTCCTTTGTGTTGCTATTTGCTGAGGAAGGTGGCATTCAATAGGAATCACTGGAACACCATGCTAGTTCTTATATCTCTCTAAAAATCACTTTGTCATAATGAAACTTTTCTTGTTAGTGAAGACGTTTGAGAAATTATGCATATTAAATTTAGAAATCAAACCACAATTTCTGCTGGGAAGTTCTGGATCTGGTTAGATTCCAAATGGCATGTCACCATCTTTAGCCTTCCACTTAGGAATAAAAGCAAGTCATTGATTAAACATTCACTTGACCAATCATGGTTTGGGAAGAAAAATAATCTTGTGGGGAACAAAAAAATTTCATGAAACTCCAAAGTTGTTTAAAAATCTAATTTTTAAAAAAATCTTCAATGCTAACTGTATAAAAAACAGAAAACAAAACAACCCCCCCCTGCCCCCCAAAAACTCCAATCTTCTTTTGCTTTGCTTTCTGCTGCTAGCATTTCATCAGAAAACTCACCCTGGACAAAACACTGTCATTGTGAATGTACCTTTTAATGGGCTGTAGATCATGACTCTGCATGTACACATCAAACTGTATTTAAAAACTTTCTCTAATATTTAGATTTTAAAATGTTATGAGACTAGCCATCATACCTTTACCCTTTGAAATTTTCTTATATTTTTCTTTCCAAAACAAACATCATACATAGGAATGATAGATACCTCTTTCTCAGTGGTGCCTGGAATTCTGGGGTGTGAGTGGGGTAGTGATATGTGTGAAGTGATTGGATATAGCAGTAGGGAAATTGTTGAAGAAGAAGTAAGGTAGAGTTAACTTGAAAGAGAGAGTAATTATGCTTGAAAAAAATTAATATCCTCTCTTGAGGTGTAAGCTTTAATATTCAAAAGTACATTGAGTACAATGCAAAATATGAGCAAAAGTAAACAAGGATTCTAATGTTCAAGTGTCTAGAGCTGTGTTGTCAAAATGGCGGCTACTAACCACAGCTGGCTATTTAAATCTACAATAATTAAAGTTAAATAAGATTAAAATTTTAATGATTCAATAAATTAATCACATTGTAAGTACCCAACATGAGGCTAGTGGCTACCATATTGAACAGACTTGGGCCATATGTGGAACATTTCAGTCATGGCCAAAAGGTCTGTGGAGTAGTGCTGAACTAGGATGTGTAGCACTTTAGGGTTATGTACCAGCAGACATAACTACAAGTTGTTGGCTGATGCAACACTGGAAATTCCTCTGTTCTCTGATCCCATTTTCTCTCTTCCAGGGACTTAAAATATGAATAAAAAAATCCAATAAAACAACAAAAAAAGAGAAAATACAAAGAGAACTGTTGTAAAAATGCTTGGAAGAATATGAAGCAGATGTTGTGCTGGGAGCTAGTATGCGCTATAGTACCACCTGTGCCCACTTAATTCCATCAAAATAATTTCCTCCAATTACCATGAAGAAAGATTTAAGAATATATGGTGGGGGCAAGGAAAGAAAGTGAGCAAAAGTTGAGGTGCAGATGTGGATGGAGTTCATCTGCAAATGAGGATAACGATTTACAGCCAGTGGATGCTTCTGGTCTGTGGTTTAAGTTATGGTTTCTTTGTCCTGGAGTTTGACTTGTTAGCTGGATGACCAGGCAAACTATTCCACATGTGTACGTCTTAAGTGAGAATTTATATGTATGCTACTGCTTATAGATCTACCTGTCTACCCTTCTACTACCTATTTTCCTACTTATCTCTACAATTTGGTTAAAGATATAGTATAGTAGATACACAACTTTGTAAATGAAAATAGTCAAGGACAATTGCCTTATCCTTCCAGTAACTACCTCGTCCCTTCCCTTCCCTTTCCTTTTTGCATATATTTCATAGTATTTTCATGGTTCTGAATCCATCTCAGATGCTATTGCTTAATGCTTTCCTTGAAGGAATTTGCTTTATCTTCTGGTGCAGTTCTTTATTATTCCAAGTGAAGAGCATTGCCAACTTTTAACTAGTTGGTTCTGAATACTGAAGGTATCCTATTACTGAACTCATGGAGACAGATTGCATTATCTGATGAGTAATTTGAACTTTCTCTTCAAAAAACAAATTGCCTGAAAAAGGACATATTCCTCAGAATATGCCATCATTTTTCTTCTGGAAAAGTTACTAGTTCCCATTAATGGGTGTAAATCATAAAATCTAACAGCACCGGAAAAGAAGCCATTTTGGAGTTGATGTGGATGACTCAGTATTTTACCAAGCTTTTGACAGTGGAATCTTTCTGAAAATAGAATAGAAAATGTCAGCTGACTGAGAACACATCCTGTCTAAAGGCTCACATAGAGAGTAAGTGCTGTCCCAGCTCTATGATTTGCTAACATCTTTGATTATTCTCTTGGCTTGGTATAATTCTTCTTTCTTTGCAGAAGAGGGCTCATTTTTCACATTCTCTCAGCTAAAGTTTTCCCTTCTGACCCATACAGAGAAACTTGAGATTATTGACTTCATTTTCTATTTGATTCTTTGCATTTGTGACTCAGAGGAAAAATGAACACTTTGTTTGAAGACTTCAAGTTGAACTTTTGAATATCAGCCACACATTATTTTAGGACTTTCATTTATTCCCTTAGTCTTCTACTTACTCGACAAACATTTGCCAAGCACTGTGCTACAAACTGAAGATACAATGAAAAAAGAAGACATAGTCCCTCTCGCTTCAAGATTATTTCTAGTAAGACAATAACCAGAGGGCATGGTTTCATACTGCCACTGTAACACATTACCATAAATTTAGTGGCTTAAAAGTATACAAGTTTATCTTACCGTGTTGTAGGTCAGAAGTCTTAACACCATATCCTCTGCTAAAATGAAGATATGTTTCCTTCTGAATAAAAGAATCAATTTCTTCCTTTGGGATAGGAGAGTGAATAAAGGCAGACCCATGTCCTTTTCTTTTCCCACTGTAGTGACTGCGTGCTTTCCTTGGCCAATGACCTAACCCTATATCCTCAAAGCCAGATGTAGCAGTGCAAGTCCTTCTCATGTTTCATTTTTCTGACATTTCTTCCTCATTGCATCTGTCCCTGAACCACAGCAGGGAAAGATATTCTGCTTTTAAGGTAATATGTGAAACAAGTGGGTCCCCTGGGATGTTCTCCTCATTTCTAAGTCCAGTAGCCTTAATCATATGTACAAGATTCTTTTTTGCCATATAGGGGAATATATTCACAGGGTCTGAGGATTAGGTCATGGACATCTTTTGGGGGCTATTATTATACCTCCAATATCAGGTAAATAAATGAATTAAAACAAAATTGTTACATACCATAGTGCATACTGCAAAAGAATTGATAAAGGTTCTGTGAAAGAGAATGAGAGCATAATGCCTGCATCAGATGAGTGTACTTAGGAGAGGCACTAATGAGAAGGTTTTATTTAAGTTGAGCGCTAAAGGATAACAAGGAACCTTCCCTCATCAATCACTGGGGCTTGACTTGGGTGCCATCATCTTCTTATGGATTCTGCCTCTGCTTCCCGTTGATTAGCCCAGGAATGGGCACATGATTTAGGTTGGGTCAACCAGAATCCTTTCTTGAAAGTTTTAAACTTTGTTTCCAGGAAAAATGTTTCCATTTCTCTCTGTAGTGAAGCTTCAAGATATGAGGTCTTGGAATAGTCCTCAATAAACCTCTTCTCATATAGAGGACATTGATATGAAAGAGAAAAGTAGACATATAGAGTTAAACAGAAGCAAGAGTATTTT